>JAJOZX010001075.1:547500-747500 GCA_023014485.1 Bathynomus jamesi | reverse complement strand
CCCATTTTCATCCTTAACTTCTCTGTACAGCAAAGTGTTCTTGTCAACTTTCCCATCAACCCCAATACAGACTAACTTTTCCAGACCCTCATTGTGCTTTTCATCACTTTTCACTTTCATTCTAGCTTTTTCCCTGTCCATTTTCGATTTATCAACTATTATCTGTTTCACATCAAGGCCAGGCTTAAGCAGGTCCATAGCTTGTAAGTCCAGGAGGAAGGCATTAGCAAGACTTGCCCCAATATTGGAAAAATCATCACCCCTGATCAGTTCCATGTAAAGAACGACGCTTGTGTAGAAGAACGTTCCGCACAAGATGAAGAGGGAGAACGAACAAATGAAAAATGAGGTAACCACCCGGGAATCGAACCCGGGATCTTCCGATTGCCGGTCAGATATGCTATCCACTACACCATGGGCCTCAATTAATTAGAAGTCGTAATTCTCCTACATACGAGCAGAAACCAATGCCCTGAGGGGGTACCTTCGCATGCCGCACAAACAAATGAAAAATAAGGCACCCGCTCGGGAATCGAACCCAGGATCTTCCGATTGCCGGTCAGACGTGCTAACCACTACACTACGGAGCCACGATAGTCAGAAGTTGTAATTCTCCTACATAGGGCAGAAACCAATGCCTTGAGAGGGCACCCTCGCAAATCGTGAATATGTACATTTAACTGCAATGACCGCGCAGTATATTAACGTATAGAAACGACGTAAGTATAGAGGAGTGTTCTGCACACGAGGAAGAGAAATAACAAACAAATGAAAATAAGGCACCCGCCCGGGAATCGAACCCAGGATCTTCCGATTGCCGGTCAGACGTGCTAACCACCACACTACGGAGCCACGATAGTCAGAAGTTGTAATTCTCCTACATAGGGCAGAAACCAATGCCTTGAGAGGGCACCCTCGCAAATCGTGAATATGTACATTTAACTGCAATGACCGCGCAGTATATTGACGTATAGAAACGACGTAAGTATAGAGGAGTGTTCTGCACACGAGGAAGAGAAATAACAAACAAATGAAAAATAAGGCACCCGCCCGGGAATCGAACCCAGGATCTTCCGATTGCCGGTCAGACGTGCTAACCACTACACTACGGAGCCCTTGAGAGGGCACCCTATGTAGGAGAATTACAACTTCTGACTATCGTGGCTCCGTAGTGTAGTGGTTAGCACGTCTGACCGGCAATCGGAAGATCCTGGGTTCGATTCCCTGGCTGGTGCCTTATTTTTCATTTGTTTGTTATTTCTCTTCCTCGTGTGCAGAACACTCCTCTATACTTACGTCGTTTCTATACGTTAATATACTGCGCGGTCATTGCAGTTAAATGTACATATTCACGATTTGCGAGGGTGCCCTCTCAAGGCATTGGTTTCTGCCCTATGTTGGAGAATTACAACTTCTGACTATCGTGGCTCCGTAGTGTAGTGGTTAGCACGTCTGACCGGCAATCGGAATATCCTGGGTTCGATTCCCGGGCGGGTGCCTTATTTTTCATTTGTTTGTTATTTCTCTTCCTCGTGTGCAGAACACTCCTCTATACTTACGTCGTTTCTATACGTTAATATACTGCGCGGTCATTGCAGTTAAATGTGTGTATATATATATATATATATATATTAGGGCGGGTCGTACTCAGGTGACAACATGAATCTGAAGGAAATCCTACCATGAGGGGTGTCTAAATTATGTGTTTTTACATGGGGAATTCAAATATGAGTTTATGTTTTGGATAGGATAACTCTAACCTACATCATTTTGTATTTCTAAATTGCCAATTTACCCTTTTGAACCCCTTTATAATATATTAAAAGATATAAGGTAAATCATTTATATTGACAAGGCCAAATCAACTTTACATATATTTATTAATAGGTGAACTGCATGTATATCACTGGATATAATTACAAAGATCATTCTCCTGACATCTTGAACTTTCCCAGGTTGCACAAATCCTGCTTTGACTCAGATTGGACATCAGCTTCCTGCTGGTCTCCTGAGCCCTGATCCCTCCATCCCTCTTTTCCTATGAGAAGTACTTAGCAGAAGCCTCAGTCACCATTTTAACAACCCTCTCAATGCTTTGTGTGTGGCAAGGCCAGTGTGCACCTCCATGGGGGTGTTGATGAAGTTTTTCACCTCTGAGGTGCTTAGAGAGCAGGTGAGAGGTGGCTCTGACACACCTTCTGACCAACTGATCATAGTTTTTCTGTACCTTTGCCGAAGCTGCTGGCTCAGAGTCAGTTTGAGGGAAGAGCTCAACTTCAGGAACAAACTCATCTTCATCACCACTTCTCTCCAATTCCAGATCCTCATCACCATCTGCCAAAAATCTCTTAACATCCTTCCTGGCTGCCTTCTCTGCTACTGCAGCACTTTCCTCCTTGCTCCTTCTCCTTTTCTCTGCCTTCCTTTCCATCCACTGCCTTTTCAACGTCCTCACCTGTCTCTTGTGCTCTGGTAGATCAGGACCCCCTATTTGGTGGGGTCCCTTACTTCCAACCTTCTCTTTCTGTCCCTTGGTGTAGGCAAGATCTTTCACAGGAATCTTTTTCTCTCTGCTGCAGGAACAGTTAATGTGGGCTTGGATAACACAGCCCTCACAGCCTCCCCCCTCACAACTGGTAATCTGACACTTGCAAGTCAAAATATCACAGAACTTGTCTAACTTGACAATGAACCTCTCTTTGGCATCAAGTTTGCCCTTCCCAAGAGAAAACTTCACTGCCTGATTCCAGACCTCCTTGAGCTTGGACATGATGGTCACTTTTTCATTGATAACAGGTGGCTTGAAAAGAGCATTAGCTTTGCTCCACTGACAAATCAGACCAGGGTAGATGTCACTCACCAGCTTGTCCACTGGGTAGTTCCTCCTGTCATCTTCACTTTGCTTCCTCAAGTAGATGCCATACCTCAGGATATCCCTCACAGTTGGCAGTTCAGACACCAACAGCTCCCGGCCAGTGCCAACAAGATTACTCAGATGAGAACTTGATTTCGTCCTTGTTCTGACTTGAGCCATTTTCTTAATGAGTTCACACTGAAATAAAAACAATAATACAACAGTTAAGTATCCACTACAGACGGGGCAGGGACAATTCGACGTGGCCGACTCGATGCGACCCAACTCGATGTGACCGACTCGATGTCAGGACAACTCGATGTCAAGCCAAGTCGATGCCAGGCCAAGTCGATTTCATTTTCTTTATATATTTAATGTGGGTTAACTGAATGCCCGGTTAGGTCAACTGTACGCCCTTGACGATTGGTTAGGTTAAGTTGTGATATTTTCGTTAAAACTAACGAAAATATCCCTTAGGGATATCACATCGAGTTGTCCTGACATCGAGTCGGCCACATCGAGTTGGGTCGCATCGAGTCGGCCACATCGAATCGTACCCAACCCCTACAGACAGGTATTAACTCTTTTCAGCGCAAAATTCTTGGTTAAAAAAAGAGCTGAAATGGGCAAGAACAAATTTATCTGCAAATGCTAAACACATTATGCTTTTTTGGTTTCAAAATGTTATAAAATGCTAATTTATCTGTTGTCTGTAATGCAAATAATTTGTTCATGTACTCAAAAAAAACTAAAGAAACACATCCTAAAAATATTCTTTAGAACATTGAAATAGGCCTCATACTGCTCAGTTGTACTAAAAATGAACCACCTAATTTTAGCTCAAATCAAAGTTGTTAATTAAATTTTGCTCAATGTATCACTATAATAGCGTAGAAATAGCTTTTTCTAAAATATAACAGAATAATACTCACATGTGAACAGTAACAAAAAAAATATCAGTAGATAATCACTAAATCTATCCCCTCACTGCAAGCCGAGGTGGTAAAATAGCTTCATAATTCATGAGTCACTTCAAATATTTCACAAAACGTTTTAGAATGTTCTGAAACGTTACATTCTAGCCTCTGAGAAAGGTGGCTCAGAAAATGGCCTTATGCGCGCCAGAAAACCGTCAAAATATTTCATATACCAAACTGTATGATAATTACAATTAAGTGGAATGGCACACCTTTTTATTTGAGTATTTAAATTATTATTATTATTATATGAATTACATTATATGTGTTTATATGAATTAGTTAGAACAATGCTCTATGAGAGATAACGTGAGCAGCCATGATAGAAAACGTGAGAAGACATATTCTGGGGTAACTACAATAGTAAAATAATCAACAATTTAATAATAATCAACTGCAAAATGATGTAGGTTAGGTTTATCAGAATTAAATATTTTCTTCAGAATTGTGTTCTATACACCAAAATATGTCATTTGAACACCCCTCTCCATTGATTTAAAAACAATGCATAGTATGACCCGCCCTAATATATATGTTTGGTGTTCACTTTGACGTCATGAATATGATTACTAATTTATGAAACATAATTTGATAACACCCCACCCTGTATATTGCAAACTACAACATGAAAATAGAATACACAGAAAAAATTTAAATTATTATTAAATGAGTACACTCACTATGTAACTTAAATAATCTTGTTTGAGCACAAGGTTTCATAATGCATTCGCGAAGTAGCACTCCAAAACTGTCACTTTCGCATTTATGAATCGTGTAATGTTCTTTATAAGTTCGTCGACTGTTCTACGATTTTTTCAATATGCATTAACTTTTACGTGCTCCCACAAAAAGAAATTTGGCGGGTTGAAGGTTGAAGAATGTTGCGCCCATCCAAATATCGCTCGTCTGAAGATAATTCTGTTGCCAAAGTGGTCGCGAAGCCACGTCATTGGCTTTTTAGCACAAAGACGATAGGCACTATCTTGCTGAAGCCACTATTGATCCATTTCAATGTCACGTTTTATTTAGAATAGTAAAGTTCAATAACTGGTTCACAGTTTTAACTTTAGTTTTTTCACCAAACCAAAATGGTCAAATGATGCTTTTTTGTGACAGAATCATCTGTGAACGAACATTTTAATGGGTCCCACATTCTCCGGACCTCAACCCGTCAGATTTCGTTTTGTGGGATCACGTAAAACATATGTACCGAAACAATCCTAACACAATCAACTAACTTTGAGAACATTAGATAACTGTTTGTTTTGGTTTATGAGCGACCATATAACAACGTTTTATAAAGGATGTCTTTATGTAGCGTATGGAACGTGTAGTGTAAAAATCGTAATGCAATAGCGATTAATACACACTGGATGCTGGATAATGTTTAAGAATTTGAGAATAATATACTTTTTGTTTAATATTTGTAAAATGAAACAACTGTATCTCTCAAAAATTTAAAAACTTATTTTCAAGGGTTGGGTGAAGAATTGTTCGAAAAGATTTGTGTGTGTGTGTGTGTGTGTGTGTGTGTGTGTGTGCGCGATCTGACCCCAACCTATGACGTCAGTCGACTTTCCCCCACGCTTAATAATATCTGATCATGCTATTTTGTTGCCGCTGCTGCGAGTAAAGAGCTAATCTACTCTTGTAAATGTATGCCGAGTTACCTGAGTTACCTCAGGTTAGAGTAATTTAGGTTACTTAGGCTAGGCTAGGATAGTTTTGGTAAGCTTATCTGCTGTAGAGGTCTACTGTTGTTTAATCTCGATGCCCTTAACGTAAACGATGCTGTGATGTGGTCATACCGTATCCCTAGGCCGAATTATACTACAGATAGGTTAGGTGAACTCAGGAAAATAAATTAGGAAAAGTTAGACTTGAATATGTTGGTATATTTGGATGTAAACTATTGTAGTGAGTTGAAAGTTTAACTATGGTAAAAGCTTAGGAGGTGTGAGTTGAGGTGTAGTTAGGTTAAATCGCAATTAAGGTAGAGGTTAAGTCAGTTTAGATCAAGTTAGGATAGTTTAATTTAGTTCGCTCCAACGTGGTTCTTCAAGTTATTCAGGTCGGTGTGTTGAGATTCCTCACTTCTTTTGGAGGGCATTGAAAAGCTTTGGGCTTCGTATTCTGAGGGTATTTTCCATCCTCGTTTTCATGGCATAGCATATATATATATATATATATATATATATATATATACACACTAGACTGCCAGTTGCGCCTTGCACAGCATAAAACCCCCGAAACACAACCTAGAGGGGGGGACTGGGAGGGCGGGTGCGTTACTAAAACTTTCCCTGGCTTTCCCTTAATGTGTATACTATATTTAGTGCAGATTAACTTAGCCGTTTAGGAGGTCCCCTCCAGTTGGGGGACTGGAAAGGATGGGTTTTACTAAAACCTTCCCTGGTTCTCCCTTAATGTGTATACTAAATTTGGTACATATTATACTAGCCGTGTTGGTGTGTAAGAACGAACTAACATTATCATCGTTATCATTATCCCCTTACGTATTATATATATATATATATATATATATATATATAATATAATATTATATATATATATATATATATATATATACACACACTCGTATATGTATGAAACAATAGTGACCATGAAAAAGTGTTAATATTAGTGAATAATAGTGCCATCCGATAAAATGTCTAAAACTTAATAAGGGTAAGAAAAGTAGAGTCAGGAATTAATTTTGTTTGCAAAGATATGTGACAAACGCATCCATGAATGACTGGAACAAAGTATGAATAGCTGGAAGAATGGATAACTGAGAGTGGATAGCAGGGTAGCTGGCTGGTTGGCTGGTTAGCACGATAGTTGTATGGTCGTATAGTTAGTTCGGTAGAAAGTTATTGTAAAGCTATATATATGGATTTATGGTTATCTAGCTAGTTGGAGAGTTGAGTGGCTAGGTATGTAGATAAATGAAAAAATGAGTGGTTGGTAGTTAAATAAACGGTTATATGTTGAGTAATGAAAATGAAAATGAAAAGGTTTATTGGCAGACTATTGTCCATATGACAAATATTATTAATACAATGACAGTTCACATACTAAGGATAGAAATATATACAGTTGATTGAAAATAATACAGTAATTTCGAAGTTAAGTACTGTAGAGCTACAGACAGACGTTTTCGTGCCAAGAATTCCATAGCTTAGGCCTTAGAGGATAAACGGCAGGATTCATGGATAGCTTAGATAATCAGGTTGGTTGATTTTTTAATTCTTTGCATCAGACTGTATTGAGCACGTTTTGTTACCTCCGGTAAGCTCGGGACATTGGTATTTGAAGTGACAATGATTTTATTATATCTCAGAAATTTTTTAATTAAAATTAAAATAGTTTTCTGTTACATAACCTTTTTTTAAATTAATTTTTAAATAAAAAACATAAGTGAATATGACTCCTTAATAACACTGGTCAACAACAATTTTGTCACAAGGGTTTTGATGGGGTGTTCTAAGTGTACTTTTTCATGCTGAATCTAAATATGAAATCAGATTTTTTCTATCAGGCTTAGTTTACTTGTGACGCTATGTTCATTTTTTCCTCATTTAGCATGATCACCGGATAAAAAAATAATAACATATTATATATAATTAAGTATATAACAATATTATAATATAAAACATTATAAAAATAATAAATATAATAATATATTATATTAATTAATATAACTATAATAAAATATATTAATATTAATATATATGTTGTATTAATTTTTCTGTAAAATTAGTACAATTTATTCCTTTGGGGAGAAAGTTCTGATAATGCTGGCAGGATAAATTTGGTCGGAGCAGCAGACTGTGCAGGTTGAAACATGTTTGTACCTGTTCAGACATGAGCCTAGTTTCTGTGTGTAGAGCAGCTCCAAGTCAGTCTGCTTGTAAATGTCACAGTGTTAACAGCTAGTGTCTGTTGCTTCTTGTTAATTTTACACCAGTGTTGTATTCATATAGATGTTTTGTAATGCCGCGGAACTGTCTGAATCATCCTAATTCCTTTTGTTATGTATGTGGTGATCTAACTTTAAAATCCCAGAAACGTAACTTTACACCGTTAGTAAAAAAATGCTATGAACTTTATTTCGGATGTAAAGTAGGCGATCAGGACAAGAGTTGGGCCCCTCACATTTGTTGTGTGACATGTGTAAGACTACTTACTGTACAGGATGGCTAAACGGTTCACGTCACATGCCATTTGCTATTCCAATGATTTGGAGGGAACCCAAAGATCACACAACAGACTGCTATTTCTGTCTGGTAAATACAAAGGGGATCACTTCAAAAACAAAGAGCCTTATGAAATACCCTAATCTACCGTCTGCAATGAGACCAGTTCCCCACAGTGCTCAACTTCCAGTACCAAATCCCCCTGAACATGTAAGTTTAAGTGATGAGGAATCAAACGTAGCTGTAGCATATCACGAGGAAAAAGATGAAGACATTTCTGATCCAACATTCCAGGCTACCTGTTCCTCCAATGAACCACATTTACTGTCACAAGGAGATCTAAATGACCTAGTTCGTGATTTGAAATTATCTAAGAAGCAGGCTGAACTTTTAGGTTCAAGATTAAAGGGTTTGAATCTACTGCAACGTGACACTAAAGTTTGTTTTTTCCGCAGCCGCCATGATGAATTCCAAGAATGGTTCTCCCATGAAGATGGACTTGTGTTTTGTAAAGATGTTAATTCAGTCATGGGGGCTCTTGGTCATGAACATAACGTGGATGAGTGGCGATTGTTCATTGACTCCTCAAAAGTCAGCTTGAAAGCAGTCCTTCTTCACAACGGAAATAAATTTCCTTCTGTACCTATTGCACATGCTGTAAACATGAAAGAGTCATACGACAACATGAAGTTGCTTTTAGAAAAGTTTCAGTATCAGAAATATAAGTGGAATATCTGTGGAGATCTGAAGGTCATTGCACTTTTGCTAGGGTTGCAGCTAGGTTACACCAAGTACTGTTGTTTTTTATGTGAGTGGGACAGTAGGGACAAGCAAAACCACTACGTTAAGAAGGATTGGCCAAAACGCACCTCACTTGTTCCAGGCAAGAAAAATGTTGTGAATAGTTCACTTGTTGACCCTGAGAAAGTGTACCTTCCTCCTTTGCATATCAAGCTTGGACTTATGAAAAACTTTGTTAAAGCGATGGATAAAGCGCAAACAGGATTCACATACTTGAGAAATAAGTTTTCCCGGATCAGTGATGCCAAGATTAAAGAAGGCATTTTTGTAGGCCCTCAGATCAGAGAATTGTTAAGAGATGAGAGATTTGAAGGAGAGTTGAATGAAGTTGAGAAAGCTGCGTGGCAGAGTTTCAAAAGTGTCTGCACAAATTTTTTGGGAAATCACAAGGCCGAAAACTATTCTGAAATAGTAGGAGATCTTCTTAAGTCTTACCAAGCAATGGGGTGCAATATGTCATTAAAGGTTCATTTCTTGGACTCTCACTTGGACTTTTTTCCTGAAAACCTGGGTGCGGTAAGCGACGAACATGGTGAGCGTTTTCATCAGGATATTTTTGCCATGGAAAACCGTTACCAAGGCAAATGGAGCCCCAGTATGCTGGCTGACTATTGCTGGACTCTTAAGAGAGACATGCCTGAGGCAAAGCACAGCAGAAAATCAAAACAAGCTACTTTTTAAACTACAGGTATGTCTTTTCGATCATATTTTAATAAGTATGTAACTGTATGGGTTTTTTAAAATTAAATTGCATGTCACACAAAAACCAGACCTGATAGAGAAATTTTACAAACTTATTTGGATTCAGCACAGAAAATACTATAAGAATAAGGTATTTTCATTCTTGGGACACGAAAAAAATATTTTTTTGTTGCCCAGTGTAATTATTAAAAATATGAGAATGAAAAATTAACGAAGTTAGAGTGAATATTTGGGAAACACATAATGTCTCTTATCCGTAGAATGAGTATAAAACCTGATAAGGCGAACAAAAGTATGTGAACACGCGTTATAATGTGTTCTCTTTGATATTCTGTATGATGAATCATACCAAATGCAACGTGAAGTGATGATATAAATTTACGTCTTTATCGGCTTTTCCTCGTGAGAACTTAGCTTATATTTATTTTTTCATTAAAGAGAATGTTAAATCTTCACACAAATCTTTCTACACATAAAATAGAAAAGACCCTACCTTAAATGACTAATACTGAACTTTTAGGAAACAGTCAAGAAATTCCGAAACGCCTCTGAAAAGATGGCAAATGAAAGGCGCTAATGAAGTAAAAATAAAATAATATAATGCAATAGAAAAATGAATAAAACATGACTTATGTTTTGTTTGAAACTTGAATGAGAATGACATATCTGACTGAAAGTTGCTTGAAAACCCAATATTTGCGCGAGTAATAAACTCTGTGAATAGGATTTTAGCAGTGTTGCTCTAAAAAATGAAAAATATTTGAAAATAATAATAAGAATAATAATGATAATAATAATAATAATCTTTATTCAGAAAGAACACATTACATAAGATATACATTAAATCCATATAGGTTTGCACAATGTTGGCATTAACGTTTAATTTTGTATTTTTAGTGACAAGTAGTTTAATTACAGTGTTCTTATCTGAATATGCCATTGGGGAAGCATGACAGCTTTTTAAGCAGAACTCTGTGAGATTCATTTCTATTTTTACAGAGGAAAATAAGAAATAAATAAAATTAGTAAAAAATAAAATGAAGTTGCATTTAGCTAACTATGTCAACACAAATGAAAATTTAAATAATCTTCGAAATAATAGAAAAGGAACTAGTAAACAATACGGTATGATAAGAAAAATAACACTGGGGAACACAACTTTTGGTGACTTAGATGTTAGACCTGTTTCTGGGTATATTGAGGTCGCTGATTCTAAAAATGACATTAGTTTTTCTCCATCAGCTCTGCTTATCAAGATATGATATATATCTATATATATTTCTATATAATGTATATAATATTATATAATTGCTGACTGGCAATCACTGTTGTTGTCAATTGAATACAAAAGTATGATGAATGTCAGCAAAAATAGTGTATTAACATCAAACAAGCATAAGGTACGAAAAATATTTATTAAATTCAAACAAGCTTGAGACACGAACGGCAAAAAAAGTTCCTTCATTGAGACATCTCACATAAACCGCGTTTCTGAGATTTCTTGCGATGAGATGTGCCAGGACATTCGCGTTGGATGCTCCAGCAGTAATCTGCCATCATGTGAGTATCCCATCGTCCGCGGTACCGTTCTTCCATGGTCCTTAGTTCTTGGTGAAATCGTTCACCCTGTTCCTCGCTTAGATCACCGAGGTTATCTGGGAAACGATCCAAATGACTGTGGAGGTAATGCAGTTTGATGCTCATTTTACAGCCAAGTTTACAAAAAGAAGAGAGCATATTCTCCACTAGTTCACCGTAGTGATCGGCCTTATAGTTCCCAAGGAAATTCTTCACAACCATACTAAACGATGACCACGCACGTGCCTCAATGTTGTCCATTGAATCTTGGAAACGTGGGTCTTTCATGAGTTCCCGGATTTGCGGTCCATCGAAAATACCTGCCTTCAGCTTTTCCATGCTCAGCGCAGGAAATTTTCTACGTATGTAGCCAAAACACGTCCCATCTCTGTTCAAAGCCTTTATAAATTGTTTCATCAAACCTAGTTTGATGTGCAGTGGTGGCAATATGATCCTTTCTCTGTCAACCAAAGCTTCTTTGATGATATTTTTTTCTCCAACCACCATGTTTTCTCTCAGAGGCCACTCTCTTCTCACCCAGTGTTCATCTTTAGCTCTACTTTCCCAGAGACATATAAAGCACGGGTACATGGTGTACCCGCTCTGCTGGCCCAGGAGAAAATTCACCATCTTCAGATCCACACAGATCACCCATTGGTGGTCTCGGTATGATATCTTTTCTAGGACTAGGGCGACTGTCCCGTGCTCTTCTCTCATACCGACTGAGTGACCAATTGGGATTGATCTGTATCTGTTGCCGTTGTGTAGAAGAACACATTTTAGGCTCCGTTTGGAGCTATCTATGAATAACCGCCATTCACTTGGTGTGTATTCCGATATGCCCATTTTCATCAGCAATCCGCGCACATTGTTGCAGAAAACTAAATCGTTCTCTTTTGAGAAGAAGGGCAGTAAATCCTTTTCTCTGTCGCGATATAACGTGATTTTGGTTCCCGGCAGCAGTAAATTTTTTTCTCCCAGCCTGGAAGCTAACAATTCAGACGATTTCTTCGAAAGACTTAAGTCCCTTATGAGGTCCTTTAATTCGTGTTGACTAAAACCTTCTGCAACTGATGACGGTTCTTCGAAATCACTCTCATTTTGCCCACATATGCTTTCTTTGTCAGTAGCAGATTCATCATCACCTTGAGGGAGCTCTGGAAGATGGCTGAATGATGGGACAGGTATCTCATCTGAATGTGAAACAGGCCGTCTAGCTGAGTCTATGTCAGGATACGTCCATTTACTCCGGTTACGTCCATTGATGCCCTATATATTCACCAAACAAAAGTAACAGTCATCACTGTGGTTTCTCTGTTCTCTCCATACCATTGGTATACCAAATTTCAGGCACCTCCTCTTTCCGTTGGTCCATTGCCGCAGATGCTCCGTACACGTTTTACACACAACATGAGGAGCCCATGGCTTATCTTGGTCCCCTAGTTGTACTTTGAAATAGGCAAAATAAGCTTTTTTCACAAAATCAGTAATAGTTTTTCTCTGTTCAATGAACGTGTACTCTCCGCAGATAAAACAAAACACATCTGGATGATTTAAACACTTTCTTCGTGATGAAGCCATGTCAACACCTGTAACAGGAAAGAATTCACGTTAGTACATGTACAATACACATACAAAACAGCAACATCAGCAAAATCATAGCTACAATTTAATTATACAGATGCATTTAGATTTACGAGCAACTCATAATACCGTTCCAGAAGGGTAATAAAGTAGGTAATGACGTATGCAATATCTCAAAAACTAGAGCTGCTAGAACAAAATGGATGATATTTTCTGAATCAGTGGCATGAAAATATCCAGAATAAGGTCTAAAATCTCAGGCACCAAGAAAAAAAATTTTTTTTGTTCCCCAGTCATAATAGATAAAAAAAATGGTAAACAATATGGTAAACTGAACATGTTGAAATACCAAAATAAGTAATTTCTATAATAACAAATTAGAAATAATGATACAATCTTAAAGTTACAAAAATACAGATAAATGGGGCACATTATGACTCTGGTGTAATATAATGGAAACTTTTAACGTCATTTATATAACTTGTGACTGCACCCAATTTAAAATTGTGAATTTTGCATATATAATGCAGTAGGTGATTTTCTTTGTTTAGTAATATTTACAAGCTGCAATATATATATGCATATACGCACACATACATCAGTAGGAGTTAATAAAGTGTTTCTTTAGTGAGTTGGGAAAAACGAAATTAATGATAGTACTTGCCTTACATTAATAGGTATAGCGTTCCAGATATCTGCCCCTTTGGAGGGGAGAGCATTTCCTGCAATTTGCATTGAATAATTTGGTTTATGTAAGAAATCATTGGGAAGCCTTGTATTATGATTATAGTTGGTCTGATAGGGAGTAATCGCCCTATGAATGGGCGAAGTATAGTTTCTATTATTAGCAACTTTGTACATACTGATACCGACAGTAAGTTTATACAAGTCATTTAGTTTTAGAATTTTTAAATTTCTGAACGTAGGAGAGGTATGAGATTGCGTATTATCATTGTTTGAGAGAGTTCGTAAGCATTTTTATGGATTACTTCTAGCGGATATCGTATATAATTCTTTGTATTACTCTATGCTGTGATTTTGCGGAATTGCTTTTTTTTGTTTGAATATTATGTAGAGAAATCTAAATATTTTCGATTTGATATGTTATGTGTGGCTTTTGGAATTTCATTTTTCATCTACCTTGATGCCAAGAACTTTAACTTCATTTACTTTTGCAAGAGGAGTGTTTCCAATTATTAATGGAGTGTGCGCGATTACAGTTTTTTTTAGTTGCAATCATATATGATGATTTTGTCAAGTTTAGCAAAAGCCTATTTCCACACATACATTTATAGACATGATCTAATTGCCTGTTCACTTCATTCATTAGAGAGTTGATATCGTGATTAGTATGGGCGCAAAAGGAGAGAGTGCAATGCAATTGCAAATGTTGTTCAATGTTGCAAAGGAAATGTTGCATAATGTTATGCAACAAGGAGGGGAGGGAAAATTTGCAGGATGTTATGCAACAAAGGGGGAGGGGGAATGTTGCAAGAGCAATAAGGGCTTACGCAACTTGGAGGCGGAGTTATCCCCCAAGTTGCAATGAACTCCCGCTGGGGGAGACCTCTTTGGGGGAGAAGTTGGGACAGCCTCACCCCCCAAAAGGGTATACCTAACCTAAGAGAGAGAGGAGGAGGAGAGAGAGAAAGAGAGGTGTTCGCTTGGCAGGAGCCAAGCGCATATTAAGACTTTAGCCGAGCGGCCGCTGTCTTATAAGATCCTAATCAGCCAGTTGGGAAATGTGTGAGTAACTCAGTTCGGCACTATGAGCTCGGCTTGGAGTGGAAAGTCGTAATACTACAGTGCAATAGTAACACTAACCCAGGGCGTTATGATACATCCTGGGTACCCATTTTGTAATGTAATCTCAATAGTGAAGCGTTTATTTCAAAATCACAGAGGTAAAATAAGATTCTTAGGCAATAAATAGGTGAACATGAGAGCGCTGTGTTGGTCGCAGAGGGCCATGAAAAGAGATAATTAATTGAGAGAGTAGTCAAATTGCTCTTACGTATTAAGTTTCAAGATAAGTCTTTCCATTCTACAATTAAGTTGTACCCTTCAGGAGGCTTCTTATTGTCATTGAGGAAGTTCGGAGAAAATGATATATGAAGATAGCTAATAAAAATAAATAAACGAGATTTGACTGCGCTGTGAGACACTGAATGAGGAGCATTATGGTGGAACGGTTGGTGGGATTCGCGAATGTGAACATCGCCGAACCACGGTTAATTCCATGTCACGATCACGGATAATTGCACGATGGTAACAATTAGTAGGTCATGTTAACTCAATTGACGACAATGAATCACGGATAACTGCATGAATAAAATGTGTGTGTGTGTGTGTGTTGTGTGTGTGTGTGTGTGTGTGTGTACACACCACGATGCGTTTCCGCGCGTCGTTCTCTCTTCACACGAAGGTCGAGCTGGTGGACCCCTGCCTCTAGAATTGGCTTGGTGAAGGAGTGAACCGCTCTCTTGCGCTCTCCACCGCGCATAGCCATGTACACCCAGCTCATCTGGCCTAATATGCAGTCTTTTTAATTTCTTCATTTCTACCATATGTCAAGAGTTGAAATTTCTCGGTGTTAAATGCCCTATTGTTGTCTTCTGACGATTTGTTAGTGTCCCCCTCTGCTCGGTCTCTCTTCACACGGCGGTCAAGCTGTTGGCCTCGTCTCTATGCCTGGCTTGTTGGCGGAGCGAGCTGCTCTCTCGGCCGCGCGTAACCAGGTACACCGGTTCATCTGGTACCGTCCGGTGGCAGGAGTCTAGTCTTCTCTTGAGCACTTCAACTTTGACCCCTGTAACGTTTCTGATGCCCTTAGGGAGCTGAATAAAAGTCTTGGTCCCATGACATCCAAGCTAATTTCCTTCAGTGTTGAGGAGGTCCCTTTTTAGGCCTTTAGATTGGGATCGCTACATATTCTGCCTTTCCTATTGTCCAGCGTTGTTTGGGTGGTAATTGGGTTTAGTTTGAGGTATGGTACCAATATACAGGGTGTTTCAGGAGGAAAGGTCAATACTTCGGGAGGTGATAGTATCGGTCATTGTGAGAGAAAAAGTTCATATGAACATGTGTCTAAGTCTGAATGGTTACGGAGATAGAGCTGTTTGAATCTACAAATAAAAAAGCATTGTTAATGGTAATCAAGAAAGAAACCAATTACTGTTTTTAACATTTAATGTTTAAACATTGGCATTTTGAATGGTATCAGATGCAGAAATGACAAATTTGTTACAGTTTACAATACGTTTTCGAAAATCCCACCGTCAACCTCAATGCACTTTGCAACTCGTATGCGAAGATCGCGTGTTGTTCGTCTGAGTTGATCTTGATGTTCCTTTATCGCGTGTTGTTCGTCTGAGTTGATCTTGATGTTCCTTTATGCGAGCAATTCGTCTCGTGTATCCACCTTTCTTTTGTAAACTTGACTTTACATCCACCCCTACAAACAATAATCTAACGGAGGTCTGGAGACCTTGGTGGCCATTGAGTAGGACCACCGCGGCCGATCCATCGACAAGGGAAAGTTTGATTTAGGTATTGCATCACCAGACGGGTAGAATGTGGAGGAGCTCCGTCATGCTGAAAGTACATACCAGCGCGTGTGGCCAAAGGAACATCCTCCAATAGTCCTAGCAATTCATTTTGCAGAAATTCTAGGTAACTTTGTTCTGTAAGACGATTCTCTAAAGCAGGGGTTCCCAAATTGGTGTTCCGCGGAACACTTGTATACCGTGAGAAGTGTTCCGCGGAACACAATTTGGGAACCCCTGCTCTAAAGTAACAGGGCCAATCAGCTGATCATCGATGATACCGCACCACACATTGGCAGAGAAGCGATGTTAAAAATTTGTTTCCATAGTGGCATTTGGATTTTCGTCTGACCACCGATGAGAGTTACGAGTGTTGTTGATACCGTCACGGGTGAAAGTAGCTTCATCGGTGAACAGTATTAATCGAAGCAATCGGCGATTAGCATTTACCCAATGACAAAATTCCAGTCGCATGGCAGCGTCTCCTGGTTGAAGGTGTTGTACACGCTGTACATGATATGGATGCAAGCCTTCCTCACGTAATGTTCGCCATACTCTTGTGTGTGGTACACCGAGACGTGTAGAAATTCTTCGTGAGCTAGTAGTAGGACTACGCTCTACCAACTGAAGAATGTTTGCCACTTCATCCACATCTTGTTGACCTTCACGTTCAGATGAAACACTGAGCGCTGGGAAGTGTACCAATCCCACGCAATGTGTTGAAAACCCTGATAAACACTCTTCGATCCGGAATTCTGCGGTTCGGAAACCGTCGACGGTATTCTGCAACAGCAGCTGTTGCACTTCCATTGCAAAAACCGTAGACATACACCATATCTGCATATTCGGCATGTGTGAAGGTGTGTGGCATTCTTAACACTGCTTCAAACACCGAACAATGTCACCCACAACATTCAGCTGTTGATTGGCTTATGTTACATGCTTACATTACAGCTTACATGGTTCAAGGTTATAGGGGAGGGAAGGGGGAGGAAGAGCTGCGCGCGCATCAGATTCAAACAGCTCTATCTCCGTAACCATTCAGAATTAGACACATGTTCATATGAACTTTTTTCTCACAATGACCGATACTATCACCTCCCGAAGTATTGACCTTTCCTCCTGAAACACCCTGTATATGTATGTAGATAGATAGATACATAGATAGATGGATAGGTTAAAATGCTAGGTTAGTTTAGGTTAGGTTAGGTTAGGCTACGCTAAGTCAGGTTAGGCTATATTATGTCCCGGTTAGCCAACGCTAGGTTAGGTTATATTACGCCCGGTTGGGCTATGCTAGGTTAGGTTAGGTTAGGTTAAGCTACGCTAGGTTAGGATTTATTATACCCGGTTAGGCTGCGTTAGGTTATATTATGCCCCGGTTAGGCTACACTAGGTTAGGTTATATTACGCCCGGTTAGGCTATGCTAGGTTAGGTTAGGCTAGGCTAGGTTAGGCTACGCTAGGTTAGGTTATATTATGTCCCGGTTAGGCTACCATAGGTTAGGCTATATTACGCCCGGTTAGGCTATGCTAGGTTAGGTTAGGCTAGGTTAGGTTGCGCTAAAGTATATATTTTGCTATTGGGGCTTTGCATGCATCAGTTTATTTATATATATAATATATATATATATAATGTAAAGAACGACACTTGTGTAGAAGAGCGTCCGCACAAGATGAGGATAAAGAACGAACAAATGAAAAACGAGGCACCTCCCACGAATCGAACCCGGGATCATTCAATTGCCGGTCGGACATGCTAACTACTACACCAAGGTCCCCGATTAGTCAGAAGTCGTAATTCTCCTACATACGAGCGGAATGGAATGCCCTGAATGCGTCGTTCTTTACATTAATTATACTGTGTTGTTTGCAGTTAAAATGTATATATGTACGGCATGAGAAGGTGCCCCCCTCAGGGCATTCGATTCCGCTTTTCAAGATGTTCTGTATTTCCCCAGTGTCTAGGGATCTTCTCCATATCCAGTATAAAGATGTAGCTATTTCATTTTTACAGTTTTTAATCAATAATGCGTATATATATATATATATATATATATATATATATATACACTCATGAAGGGGTTTATGCCATCTCTAGATATCTTTGACCAATTCCTCTGAAAAAAAATTATTTATATATATATATATATGAGAGAGAGAGAGAGAGAGAGAGAGAGAGAGAGAGAGAGAGAGAGAGAGAAATAAACAAACAGATAAACAACATGATCGAGCGTTGCATTACAGTTTAACGGGATACCCTGGGTTCCCATTTATCTACCAACCGTGGAAGGATGTTTACACTCCACCTTAGACCTACTTTTTAACGGGGGAATATATATATATGAGAGAGAGAGAGAGAGAGAGAGAGAGAGAGAGAGAGAGAGAGAGAGAGAGAGAGAGAGAGAGAGAGAGGGGGAAATAAACAAACAGATAATCATCATGATCGAGTGTTGCAATACAGTTTAACGGGATCCGGTTTCCCATTTATCTACCAACTGTGGAAGGATGTTTACACTCCACCTTAGACCTACTTTTAAACGGGGAAATATATATATATATATATATATAGAGAGAGTACGAGAGGGAGAGAGAGCGAGAGAGAGAGAGCGCGAAAGGGAAAGAGAGCGACAGAGAGAGCGCGCGCGAGAGAGAGAGGGGGTGAAATAAACAAACAGATAATCAACATGATCGAGTGTTGCAATACAGTTTAACGGTATCCCCCGATTTCCCATTTATCTACGAACCGCGGAACGATGATGTTTACACTCCACCTTATACCTACAGTTTAACCAGCAACCACTAGGATACACAGGGTTCCCACTTATCTACCAACCGTGGAAGGGTGTTTACAGTCCACCTTAGACACTACTTTTTAACGGGAAATATATATATATATATATATATATATATATATATATATATATATGAGAGAGAGAGGGAGATAGGGGGAATAAACAAACAGATAAACAACATTACCGCGTCTTGCAATACAGTTTAACGGGACCCCAGCGTAATTGGCCACTAGGATACCCTCGTTTCCCATTTATCTACCAACCGTGGAAGGACGCGCCGTCACCGGGTCTCGAACCCGGCGCATATAATCGCGCATATAGTTGTGTGCGTAATATTTTATGGGCGTATAGGCAGGGGTGTACGTGCATTTGTCCAAACGATGTATGCACTTCGTCAACTGGCTGATCAAGCCAACTGGCGGATTAAGCCAGAATATATGCTTTAATTAAATGAATAGCGCAATCTGGCAACTCAGCCAGTTCGGCCAACTGGCTGATTAGGAGCTTATAAGACAGCAGCCGTTCGGCTGAAGTCTTAATATGCGCCTGGCTCCTGCCAAGCGAACACCTCTCTTCCTCTCTCTCTCTCTTAGGTTAGGTATACCCATTTGGGGGTGAGGCTGTCCCACCTTCTACCCCAAAGAAGTCTCACCCAGCGGGAGATCATTGCAACTTGGGGGATAACTCTGCCTCCAAGTTGCATAAGCCCTTGTTGCTCTTGCAACATTCCCCCTCCCCCTTTGTTGCATAACATCTTACAACATTCCCCCTCCCCTTGTTGCAAAACATTATGCAACATTGATCAACATTTGCAATTGCATTGCACTCTCTCCTTTTGCGCTCATACTACTAACGTGGTGTGTGTAAGTGAGTGTTGTATCGTGGAACCCCCACTTTCCAATATAGCATATTCAGATGAAATATCATTTACTTTAACATACTCGTGACGATTAGAAAGATATGATTTAAACCAATTTAGCATATTTCCCCTTATGCCATATGTGTTTAATTTATCTTGTAAGATTTCATGTGAGAGCGTATCAAAGGCTTTCGACAGGGCAAGGAAAACTAAGATTGGGTGTTTTTTTATAGTTTAGGTTTTTATAGATATTTTCTAGTAGCATGTTAATAGCGTCTTCTGTGGTGTGGCCATCTCTAAACCCAAATCGTGTTTTTGCTAGAATGTCGTATTTAGCTAAGAATTTGATTGAATTGAATTGCATTAGTCTATTGTGTGCGATTCTTTCCAAGTACAGTACTTTACTTAAAGTTGGTAACATGGAGATTGGCTGGTAATTGAATGGAGTAATGGAAAGATTGGATGTGTAATGATGCTCAAAAGAACTATGTTGGGAATTATGAGTTAAACAATTAATTATTAGGTTACTTAGACTAGCTTAGGATAGTTTAAGTAAAACTATCTGTTGAAGGGGTATGCCGGAGTTTAATCTCACTTATCTTAAGGTTACGGTGCTGTGCTGTGATGTTCTTAAAATGTATCCTCTAGAACAGCGGTTCTCAACAGCGGGTCCGTGAGTTTTGTTTAAGGAGAAGTGCCGACTTAAGGGGCGAGCCAAAGTGGCACTGGCTGAGGGCCCCGAAGTTTAGGGTGCGCCAAA
This sequence comes from Bathynomus jamesi, assembly GCA_023014485.1. NCBI lineage: Eukaryota > Metazoa > Arthropoda > Malacostraca > Isopoda > Cirolanidae > Bathynomus > Bathynomus jamesi. The sequence goes on along the minus strand of JAJOZX010001075.1, from coordinate 726,846 downwards.
AATCGAAAGAGCAACAGAAAAAAAGATAAAATATCGCTATCAATCAACAAGAAACAAGCGAACAGTTTAAAAAAGGAATTCTACATGGAAAATTAGGGCGCGGGAGATGAGGGAGGTGAGGGAGGAGAGAGGTGTGGCCGTGCAATTCTTCTTAATTTTTTAACCATATTCATATTATAAGTAAGTTATCAGCACTGCTACATCAGAGAATATATAATAAGGGTGTGTTCGTATTTTAGTGTACATTCCCTTACGCCAAATTTTGCTGATGAATGTCTTCCTATCAGCGAAAATATGTTTAGCTCATATTTTAGCTCTGTTCTTTTGTTGAAACGTAGAATCTTGCATTAGTGGTAGCGAGAGGAGGATATCAACATATGAAGTAATGTCAACACCTTGTGTTCTAGAAGGTGTTTGAATGATATGAATATGTGTGGTTCAAAACTTAAATATAACTACAAAATTATGGAAACAAATATGTGACGTTTGCTCAAGAATTTAGTGATGACCGAGTGTTAACCTAGAAGCCTACTGCTACTTTCTTTGCAATTTTCCCTTTGTTTTTACTATAATAATAGGCCCAATTCATCAAAATACGCAAGTAAAATGTGTTTATATCTGGTGTTGTACATTATGTATATGTATATATATAATTAGTGGTGGACCGGATATTCGCATCCGCATCATTTTTAACATCCGCATCCGCACTTCTGACTGCGGATGTTATGCGGATATTACCTCTAATAAATAATGCAAATTACAATTAAATTAGCTTATAAAGTAGCTTATAAGGCCCAGTCATGCACATTTCATGTAAAGTATTAATTATTAATTAACAAACAAATATATAAACCTCAAAATATAAATACCTGGTAACACAGAAAATTTAATGAAACTTGTTTCATTGAATTTTCTGTGGCTGAAACTCTTGAGAGAGTTATTATTTTTATCATAATGAAAACATTAATATTAATTTTAATTCTTATGCATTGTTTGCCATAATAGTAATATCACGAAATTTGGAAAAATTATGTCATATATTCATAATTCTATATTATATTGATAGGTTAACTAAATATCCGCGGATATTGAAATTAAAGATCCGCATCCGCAGATGTTGAAAACTGACATCCGGTCCACCACTAAATTATATATATATATATATATAATATATATATATATATATAAATGGGATGGGGGCGGGCGCCAAAGCAAAATTGGCTTAATGCGTCACAACCCTTTGAGCCGGCCCTGAAGGGGTCCGTGAGTTGACTAGATTATATTCAGTACAACAATTTTGTTTCCCTTTTTTTGTGGTGGTTAATTTTGACCTCTAACCGATAACATTTTCGGTTATTTGAAACTTTAAAGTTTCTATAAATGTTGTTTTTTTACGACCATCTTATGTTTCCAATTCATGAACTGTGAGTTTTTGGCACAAATGAGACCCTTCCCTGTTTTTATGCTGTTATTTTTTATGTAAACAGAACAACGGTAAGTTTTAGCATTTTTATTACATTTTTACTCCGACTTTGAAGTATAAATCAAGACTTAAAAATTATACTAATCTGGCTACCTCAATTTGTCTATATGCTACTTAATCATAATGCAAAAGAAAATTTTTGGGGAGGGGGCCCCATAAATATCATGATTTTGATAAGGGGTCCGCAGTACAAAAAACGTTGAGGAACGCTGCTCTAGAACGCATTAGATTTACTAGGAGATAGGTAAGATATGGTTATAAAACAAATATTTTATTTCGTAAATAGTTTGGGCACACACACACACACACACACACACACACACACACATATATATATATATATATATATATATATATATATATATATGTAGGAAAGAGGGGCCAAGAGCTAACCCCAGCAAAAACGCAGCCCCAGTAGAAGAAGAGTAGAGCCAAAATCAAGGTCCAAGGATTTCGAGATGCCTGGACACTCTACCTTTGATAGATTGAAGGTCATAGAGAGGGAAAAGCTGGATTCAGGATTGTTCCTGAGTAGACCGGTTGAGTAGATGAAAGAGAGAATACTGATTAACCCTTACATTAAAAAGTTGGACAGAAAAGAATGAGACTGTGTCGAACGTCTGATACTACGTGATCTCCTTAAAGAAGTAGGCATACAGTTAGAGTATTCAGAAGAGCAGTATCCGTTACAATAGCAATAACAAAGAGAGAGTGAGGTAACATTGCGACGAAGAAAAAGGGATTGAAGACAGTGAGTAAGAGGAGGGGAATTGATGAGACGAAAAGCCTTTGATTCCACCCGGCCAAGTAAAGTTGTGTGGGTTGAACCACCCTACACACAAGAGGCGTACTCCATACAGGGGCAGACAAGACCCCTGTACAGAGACAGCAACGGAGTGGGGTGAAGAAACTGCAGAGCCGGAAGGGCAGACGTAAACTCTTAGAAGTTGTTTTAGAGAGAGAGTATATGTAATGTAATAGATAACGAAAAAAGGAAACGCCAAGAATGTTAAAAGAAGAGGAAGGATTGAGTTGTGTGTTGTTGACGATAAGGGGATAGTCTGTGGAAGATTGTGACGAGTAGACAGGTGAAGTAACGACGTTTATATCACTCAAAGCCACAAGGTTTTCTCTGTCCCAATTAAAGATATTAGAAAGGTCAGAGGTTAGGTGCATCATAGCCGTCCAACGCGAATCATGGAGTGACTGTTGAGGGGGACGTTTTGTGAGGCGGGTGGAGAAGTGAAGGGTGGAATCATCGACAGAAGAGTGGATAGGACAGGAAGTGCGACTTAATAGATCATTGATAAATAAAAAGAAAAGAGTTGGTGACAGGACAGAGCCTCGAAGAACACTACTATTAATAGCTTTAGGAGAAGTACAGTGGAAACGCAGGTAAAGATTGGCCAGAAAGGAAATCAGTGATGAATGCACAGATAGAAGGATACAAACCGAAGAAGGGCAGTTTGGAAAATTAAGGATTTGTGCCAGACTCTATCAAATATTTTTGATATGTTTAGCGCAATGGCAAAGGTTTCACCGAAATCCCGAAAGGAGGATGACCAAGAGTCAGAGAAATATGCAAGAAGATCGCCAGTAGAGTCTCCTTTTCGGATCATATATGTACTATTGATCTGAAATAAGATTGTGAGAAGAGAAGTGTTTAAAAATCTTCCTATTAAGGATAGATTCGAAACTTTAAAAAGGAAAGAAATCAAAGCAGCTGGGCGATAGTTGAAGGGTTCAGAGCGGTCACCCTTCTTTGGGACAGGCTGAATGAAAGCGAACTTCCAGCAGGAAGGAAAAGTACCAAATGAAAGACAGAGACGAAAGAGTTTGCATTGGCAGGGTGTCAGCACAGTTCTTGAGAACAACAGGAGGTACACTATCACAACCGTACGCCTTCTTAGAGTTGAGCCCAGATTGGGTGAAATAAACATCTTTGGAAGAGATTCTAATTTCAGATATAATTAAGTTGGAGGAAGGTGGAGCTGGTAGAACAGCACTGGAATCGTCCATGATTGAGTTGGAGGCGAAATTTGAGCGAAGAATTCAGTTTTATGAGGAGAAGAGACGGCAACTGAGCCGTCGGAATGGAAAGGAGAAAGGAAAGAAGAAACTATAAGGCTGTTGGAGAGGTTCTTGCCTATGTGACAGAAAGAGCTAGAATAATTAGAATTACATAGGTTTTCGCATTTTTGTCTAATGAAGTTATTTTTTGTCGAGTCGAGGGGCAGATTTTGCACGATTGCTGGCAGAAATATAAGCAAAGTGGGAGTCAGGAGTTGGATGGCGACGGTTGAGTGAACCTCCTCTCTGTTGTGGGTAACATTAGAGCAAGCAAAGTTAAACTAATATTTTTTTGCATAAGTAGTAGGAATAGAATATGGAATGTACGCCTCCATGCCCAAGAGAATCACCTCTGTGATGTGCTCAGCGAACCTGGAAGGGCCCCGGACACGAAATAGTAATCATTATGAAAAATCAAAAAAGTATTGCTGAAGGGCTTCCCAATCAGCAGCGCCAAAGTGCCAAAGGCGTGGATCCAAAGGTCGAACTGGAGCGATAGGACAGGAAACAGATATAAAATTGTGGTCGGAGGAAACCAACGAAGAAAAAAGTTTGAGAGAGGAAGAAGGATGAGTGGTGAGAAGTAAATCCAGAATGTTGCAGCTATCTCCATGGTGATCGGGGATACGAGTAGGGTGCTGTTCAATCTGCTCCTGGTTATTCAGGACAGAAATATTGTAAGCTAGCTCACCAGATGTGTCAGTGAAATGGAAGGAAAGCCAAAGATGGTGGTGAACATTGAAATATCCAAATATGCAGATTTAACCAAAAGAGAGAGGGGGGACGGGACGTATTCCACTTTCGAGGCGAGGTAGTCAAAGAGTTTTGGATCGTCCTTAGAATTAGGAGAAATGTAAACAGCGCAGATGTACGAGTATTTAGTTTGCGATTGACAAGTAAGCCTTAGCCAGAGAGTGTAGAATTCGGATGATTCAAGTTAGAGAATACGAGAGCAAGTTAGGTCATTACGTACATACAGTATTCGCAACATCCACCTTTGAAATTAAACTGAGTATAAAGTAGGAGGGAACAGAAAAGGGATTGCTGTCAGTCATCCCAGACACCTTAGTTTCAGTGAGGAAGAGAAGGTGAGGTTTAGAGGAGGAGAGGCGGTGTTCAACTGACTGGAAGTTTGAGGAAAGGCCAAGAATGTTGCAAAAGTTTATGAAATGTGAATCAGGCAGAGGCTCACAACATCTTGAATAGGCAGTACGATCACATAAATTTTACTCATGAACAACCAACAGATTGAATGAATTAGAAACATTAAATATATACATCATTCAGAAGTAATCACAAATCTTAGGAGGATTTAAACATCATTAATCATTGCAAAGATGAGAAAGTATGGTGTACACTCAAAATCTGCCATAAAACTTTAACAGCCTCAAAATGTTCATCAATGTGTAGATGAACGCACAAATAGGGCCTCCACATCCGAACGTATTGAGTTAACCAAAAGTTAATTAAGGGTCAATAGAGGATGTTATCTATACTGACGCATGGAAAGTCTACATTTTATAATTAAAATTAAGCACTTTATCTTGCCATGACATGTATAGTCAGTATTTTCACATGGAATATTCGGTAATTTGAGCCCGAATATTCGACTTTGTAAATTCAGATATCCGACCGAATATTTGGTATTTCGTATTCGGGCAAATCTGATATTCAGGGCATATATATATATATATATATATTATATATATATATATATATATATATATATATATATATATATATATATATATATATATACTGTATATATAATACTAATAATAAGCTGATTAAATAACAATGATGTGAATCGGTGGATATGCTTCATAAAGACCCAAAACACTTCCGTGCATGAAAGAATGGTATGTATAATTTAAGCTCGTTGCATAACCTATGTAAATGTGTATAAAATAAAAAAATTTAAAGCGTTTCCGTGCTCAAAACAATAAGGAGATTCTAAAATGATTACATGTTCGGTGACGATTCGAAATTACTCTAACGTTATATATATATATATATATATACAGTATATATTGCGCCTTGGTGATGTAGTGGTTAGCGTCGCTGACGACAAATCCATCGACCCCGGGGCAGCCGGCACGCAGCAAAACCCAGCTGTTCATCCTCCCACACAATAAGGAAAGTGGTTGGTAGATAAATGGGTACCCTAGGTCAGAGTTTTTCAAACTTTCTGAAGCCACGGAACCTTTATTTAAAAAAAAAAATTCACGGAACCTTAACCAACAGGTAAAATTTTAATGATATAAGGCAAATGGTAATAAAACACAATTTATGCTCACTGCAGTTTATTTGAAAATGAAATTTATGTAATTTATGAAATTTACATATACAGTTATATGAATTTCACACAAAAAAATGTATAAGTTTAGAAATTTACAAGAAAAAAAATGACAATTTACCTTTATTGACCTATTTATTTTAAATTCCCCTCCCCACATTACTGTCAGCATAAAATAAATTATAAGTATAAAAAATATCATGTTTATTGTAAAATTAAAGTTTTCAATGCAAAATAATTAAAAGTGAGGAATTTTACAGTTATTGAGGATTAATTTTAATAGTTAATCAAGCAAATAAATGTTCAATGACTTGGATGTGATTGCTTTTCTTTGGATAAAAGTTCAATATTACATTACTGTGATCATAGCCTCCGTGAACTGAGAAAATTAAACCTAAAAAATAGAAAAACTCACCAAATCAATCAGACCAGTGCTTGTGGTCATCAGCTGTCGTTTTGTTTACAAAATGGGCTCCTGTTTCTTACTGTGGCTGCGAGAGGGCAACACTTATTCTGGATATCTCATCATTTGAATTAAAATTCTCTCTCTCGCCCTCTCTCTCTTTGCCTACACCTTTCAAAACACAATCACTGAATTCGCAGAATATATATCGTAAATTCATCCATGTCAGTTGATATTATTTTATCTTACCTCTCTCTCCTTCTCCGTCTCTCATGACATGCCCCACGGAACCCCTTCAAGTTCTCGCCGAACACAGTTTGAAAACCCCTGAATTAAACGTTATCACAAAAACTTATGTTAGTTAATTTCTCCTTAATTTCTGAAATATAAAGGTTTCAGTAACTCCTTAATTAAAAGGGAATCCTATATAACAGACTATTCAATCACTGTTGCTATAGACATTTGTTGCTACTTGAGCAGTGATTGGTGTAAGCAGAAGTTTCAAATATAAATGTTGTTCAAATAAAACTCAAAATTTAAAACTCAATACAAATTACTTAAACAAATATTTGCCTCACTTTTATTTTGTTGAAAGTTATATAAAAACTTGTCCGATTTTTAGAACTATAAACTCGAAAAACTACTGAGTTAATTTAACTCAGATTACTGTCAAATACAAGCTCCAATCCAATAATTAGTCCAAATTACTACATAACTTCGGTAGTTTTGAAATTGAGGATTTTTTCTCTCCTTATTTTCAAAATTACCAAAGGAATGTAGTAAGCTTAATTACTTAATTGGTCCAAGCTCATTTGACATAAATTTCAGTTGAAATAATTAATGTAGTGTAATTCTTACAGTGTGTGTGTGTGTGTGTGTATATATATATATATATATATTATATATATATATATATATATATATATATACACACAAAATATATATATATATATATATATGTGTATATATATATATATATATATATATATATATATATACACACACACACACACACAAAATATATATATATATATATATATATTATATATATATACACACACAATGCTGTGCAAAAGGCTCAGGACACCTCATTTACTTTAGCACTTTTCGGATTTACTGTAATGTTAATTTAGGAACATTTCTTTAGATTAATCATTTTGAACTAGATATCATTAAAAAAACACAAAATTTCCTTTCCAATGATATACAGTTCAAAATGATTAATCTAAAGCAATGTTCCTAAATTAACATTACAGTAAATCCGAAAAGTACAAAAGTAAATGAGGTGTCCTAATCTTTTTTGCACAGCATTGTGTGTATAATCTGTGTATATATATATATATATATATATATATATATATATATATATCTTGGCCCAATGTATCATTATATTTAATATTATACGTTCTAGAAAAAATGAAACTGGAGTTTTCTCTTATCAAATCCTAATAAATCAAAGGAATGCTGTCATTGCATTGTGCAGATATACCTAAGAAGTTAAAGCGATTATAAGGAAACCGGAAATGCTGGCGGGTTCGATTCATTTTTCTTGCGTGTTATATACAGAGAAAGAAAGTTCACAAAAGTAAATAGACACCTTTGGTTTTTCTAGAGTTTTTGATTTGATAATAAAAGTCAATAAATAATACCTTACCTGATGAACCTTATGTTGTTTCGCGCGTTGGTCTCTCTTCACACGGAGGTCAAGCTGGTGGCCCCGTCTCTAGGTCTGGCTTGATGGAGGAGCGAGTTGCTTTCTTGCGCTCTCCACTGTACATAGCCAGGCACGCCCGGCTCATCTGGTACCGTCCTGAGCCAGGCATCCAGTCTTCTCTTGAAGACTTCAACTTTGACCCCCGTTACGTTTCTGAGGTCCTTAGGAAGCTGGTTGAAAAGTCTTGGCCCCCTGACAACCAAGCTATTTTCCTTCAGGGTTGAGGAGGTCCCTTGTCGGGCCTTTAATTTGGGAACACTACACATTCTGCTTTTCCTATTTTCCAGTGTTGTTTGAATGGTAATTGGGTTTAGTTTTAGGTTTGGTACCAGTTTTTCGATCATTTTCCATATGTAGATTATGGTGTACCTCTCTCTTCTTCTTTCCAGGGAGTACAGATTTAGTTTACGTAGTCTTTCCCAGTAGTTGAGTTCTCTGCAGCCATCAATCTTGGCTGTGAAATGCCTTTGCGTTTCTTCTAGTTTATTAGCTTCTTCCTTTTTATATGGGAACGTCAAAACTGAGCAGTATTCAAGTTTTGGTATAATCAGTGTTTTTAGCAGGGGAATCATTACTGTCCTGTTCCTTCTCGTGAACGTTCTTAGAACCTGTCCGGTGACTCTTTTTGCTTTATTTATCGCTATCTGATTTTGTGTTTCGAATTTCGCATCATCGGTCATTATTACCCCCAGATCGATCGCTTTCGTGCTTCTCTGAATTTCCTGTCATCTGGAGCATAATATGCCGTCTGTTTAAGTTCCTCTTTTCTACCATATCTCAAGAGCTGAAATTTCTCGGTGTTAAATGTTATGTTGTTGTCTTCTGACCATTTGTATATTTTGTTCGTGTGTCTCTGCAAGGCCTCCACTTCATGTATATCGCTGATTTTTCTGCTGATCTTCGTATCGTCTGCAAACTATGTTACTATACTGTAACAAATTTATTCAATCTATATATTTAGAATCGTGTTGGTTTCCTCTTTGCATTATGTAAAACTGACACACATACACACACACACACGTTCTGGCATTCCATTGTTGAGTTTTTGTTATTTGTTCTTGAGTACGTGGAATATCATGCATGGAATATTACGCATATAAACGGTACAATGACGTTACTGAAATGTATAAGTTAAAAATCCCAATTAAAGGTGAAACATAAAGCACAAAAAAACCCTTTCCAAGAAATCTACTGATCTTCGTTCATCTAAGACTAAAATGAAATGAAAGTTATAGGGAGAGAACAGCATATTATGAACCTCGTGTATTTGGCAGATTAAAATGGAGCAACAACGATGCTAAAAGTGTCTAGAGCTAAAATTTCATTTAAAATGGATCAATGTGTCTATATATCCTAAGAGAGAGAGAGAGAGAGAGAGAGAGAGAGAGAGAGATAGATAGATAGAGAGAGAGAGAGAGAGAGAGAGTATTCATTTTGGGTTCCTTTCAAAAACTTTTGTTTTGTGTGTTAACGTAATAAAACGTAATTAAAGTACACAAAAAATTTCTTAAAGGTAAGATAAAAAAGTGGAAAAAGGCAAATTCTCCCAAACTTGTAATGAAATTCTTTAATATTCAATACTGAACTTCAGAAAAACCTAATTTTAAAAATCTTTAATTAAAAAGCTTCGTGAAAAATGTATTTAAGAGAAAAATTTGGTTACACGATTAAAAGAAAGACATTTTATCTTAATTATATTGAGACAAAACTCCATTCAAAGAAACTAACAGACGTAAAACTTTAAGAAAATGAAAAATATAAATAAATAAATAAATTTAGAAAACTTCAAAAGAAAAAAAAAGTGGAATTTGCGAAAAATGAAAACAAAATATTTATTAAAAAGTCGAATTTGAATTAATATCAGAGAAAAAATGTAAGAAACATCTCGACTCACGGGAAATAATTCAATTCTTTTTAAATATTGGGGAAAATAAAAAACAACTAAAATAAATTAAGGCTCCAAGAGAAGAAATAAGCGATTTGTAATGAAGTACAATGAATATAGCATAGAAAATGAAAGATGGTTAATTCCACCAATCTAACGTGGTTTTACTGGCACCGCTTTCAACAAACCTTTAGAGTGAACAACGGTTGAATGAAGCACTTTAAACTATATATGTCAACTATCTTTAGCCATTAATAACTTTTTTAACTTGAAAGAGAACCATGCTACAACCACTCTTTTAACGAGATTTTTCAATAAGATCGTTGAAATCGGCACTTCTGTTAAACCAGTTTAAAATGGTTTTTTACTCATTCACTTTAATAAGGTTAATTGTTTATCAACGGAGAGAAATAATATACTGAAACCGGAATCGCGTTTGCTAGTTCCTTTATGGGCAAATTTTCTCTATAATGTCGCGTCGAAGTGGACGTTAAAATCCTGCCACTCGTCCAAGCAAGTCCAAGCCTCGTTCTATAAATATGGCACACTCATTGATGGATGAATTACCCTTTCCAACCAAAACTGGAAAATTGTCTTATTATTACATTAATATACAAAGAGCGTTCAAGTTGCAAAATCTTAAAAACTTTAAATTGTTATTAAATAGTACATTAAATTGTTATTTCCCAGCATTTATACATTTGTAAATTTTACGGGAAAGACAGTGGCATCAAAGTTGCCTCCTAAAAAACGTAGAAAATACAGTTGAAATTTCAGATACCATAAGTCATTTAATGGACAACAATCGTTAAATTTACGGTTGCCATTAAAAACAACTTTTACAGTCAATTAGTTGGAAGTATTTCCGTGTATCTTACAAGAAACAATAATTTCATCAGTCGTTATTTTACAGTTTCCAAAATTTCGACTATTTCTTACGTTTTTTTACTGAATCACGTTAATTAGAAAATGTGGTTTACCCCAACCCCAAAACACTAACACCCTCCCACGCCCACATTGCCATCAACCATTTATCAAAATCCATTCAGAAACATTCCTCCACACTCACGCTGACACACACCGTCTACCCAGATAGACTCAGAAACCTCCCCACCATCTATACAAATCTACCAAACACAAACCCCACAACCACACTGCCACCCAATCATTTACTGTACTCAACTCTACGCAAACACTTACCAAACCCCGACTCACATCTTCCCCCCATCCCACACACACAAAAGTTCCCAAATCTAACCTAAAGTTTAAACTGGAAAAACTACGCGACTTTAGCTTTAAAATAACAGTGGTCGACAAAATCGAACTTTTTTCTCTCATCAAAAATGTATACACACTTTTCTAGACCGGTTTTGTACGCTGATTCCAAATCTGTTTTCGGTTTTTCTCTAGCACATCTAGTTATTGAAATATAACTGGTGTTAATTTCAGCACAATTTATCGTAAAAGTACAACTTTATTCATAAAAACAAATGTACACCAACCTAACAACGTTGCGAGTACGATTTTATTTTGTAAATCTTGTCCGGATCGTCGCGATACAACATCCAGCAGTAGTCTGCCAGCATACTTTCGTTCCAGAAACCTTGGTAAAGAATGTCCATTGACTGGATATCTTGACGGAAGCGTTCCCCCTGTTCGTCACACCGCGCCAAGGTATTCGGGAGAGAAATCTAGATGCGAATGTAAAAAATGTATTTTCAAGGACATGCGACAGCTCATTTCTTGATATGCATCGAGCAGTTTCTGAACTCCATCTTTGTATGCGGGAGACTTGTGGTTATCCAAGAAGTTTCCACAAATCCATTTGAAAGCCTGCCATGCTCTTAGTTCTAAGGCATTGAGGCTTTCTTCAAAGCCTCACTCCTGCAGAACTTCCTTGATTTGGGGTCCCACAAACATTCCCTCCTTCAATTTCGCGGCACTGATGTTTGAAAATTTCTCAACAAGGTATCAAAACCCTCTGGAATTCGCCTTACCCATCGCTTTCACAAAATTTTTCATGAAGTCGAGCTTAATGTGGAGAGGTGGCAGGAAAATCTTCTTTGGATCAACTAAAGGCACACACTGGACACTGCTCGTTCCTGGCTCGTATGTGCTTCTTTGATGCCAGTCACGTCTGATGTAATGATTCGAGGTAGCACGGCTGTCCCATAGGCATAGGAAACAACAGTATTTCGTGAACCCTCCTTGCATCCCCATTAACATGCCAATGACTTTGAGATCACCACAGATATTCCATTGATGAGTGTTGTATTGGATTGCTTCGAGTAGTATATTCATGTTATCGTACGTGTCCTTTAGATGAACGGAGTGGGTGATAGTGATGGATGGCTTTAAGTTCCCATTATGCATGAGAACCGCTTTCAAGCTTCGCTGTGAGGAATCAATGAAGAGGCGCCACTCAGATGGTGTGTGTATCTGTGACAAGTTCTCGAAAAGTCCATTGATATCATGGTAATAGCAGAGCGGACCGTCTACTGTAAAGAATGTCGCCAAATCATGGTTTCGTTTTCGATAGTGACACACTCGGACGTTCTTCTCAAGTAAGTGTTTCTGCTTGAGACTCGAGGAGAGAAGTTCTGATTTCTCTTTGGAGAGGACTAGGTCTCTAATGAGGTTATTCAACTCGGTTTGGGTAAGCCTCTCCGGCTCCGATTGCTCTTCGCCAGGTGTGTAGTCAAGATCAGCCGAAGGTCCCGCATCTCCGCCAATCGCACCATCGTCGGATTCCCTTTCGTCTTCTAAAGAATCGAGTCCATGCTGTGGAGGTACCGGAATCGGCATCGTGTCATCGTGAGGGATCGGTCTGATCGCGGAGTCTACGTTCAGATAAACGATGTTCTGCTTGCTCTTCACGGAGAATCCAGTTTTATTAACATTGAAAAAGTAACAATCGCCATAATGGTCTCTCGGCTCCCTCCATATCATGGGTATAGCGAATGGCATCGACGTTTTCCTTTGGTTCAACCAGTCACGTAATCCATTCGAACAAGCGGTACAGATAACATGTGGCGCCCACGCCTTATCTTGGTCACCTAGTGGACAGCCGAAGTATAACCGGTAAGTTTTCCGAAGATCCATCATGATTGTACGAGCCGCACACGTAACAGAAATTGTCGGGGTGATTTTTCCACTTTCGAGTCATGATTACCGATGAGTAATCGATGTAAATCACCTAAAAAAATAAAATGTGTAAGTGGGCGACACAAAACAAAACACAACACACAACTAGACATGTGACTGTTACGCCAAAGAATAAAAGTGTACACGTGCAACGTTTGCAAATTTGTGGCCAGCAACTGCTCTCACCTAAAATACCACAAGCCTAAGTTGAAACGACAAACTACCATACATGAGGGTACAGAAATGGTAAAGGAAAAACCTACACCAAAGCTGCAACAACAAAATACTCCGCTACATGTATAAAGGACGCATATTATATATTTTATATATGGTATTATATATTACATTGTATATACTTATATGCATATCATATATATTATATATAGTATTATATTATATACGAGTATATATTATATTTATTATATATATTATGATCGGTCTCATCTCGAAAACTAGACATGCTAGGCAGCTAGAGGAAAACCGAAAACAGATTTGGAATCAGCGTCCCAACAGCTATCTAGCCCACCCATAATTATATCTGATAAAAAATACCTGTTGGCCAGTGTAATTTGCAAGCAGCTATTCAAAAAATACAAAAATTAGAGACAAATTAAATATTTAATACACTTTAATTACTAAATGTTTACGACGGCGACATCGTAAAACGTAACAGACAGTTCGCCTCCACCTTTGGTTCGGTCACAAAAAATTAAGCGAAACCTTTGTAAGTCAAAAAGGCTCGCACAGCTTCCACTTCTGAAAAATGCACTTTTCCAATTGACAACTTTACCAAACTTTGTAGCCTATTAGGCCATCAATCGATGCGTGTACAACTTTTTCAATCCATTTGAGTAATCACTTAATTAAATTTGGAATTTTCTGTCGACTAGTGACAGCTTAAATACTTTGCAAATTTTGTCATATTGGATCACCTGAAGATCAGGGCCCCCCCCCAAGCCTTCTTTAGTTAGCTTTATAAGGCTAACAAATAAAAATATCACGACCTAACGTAACCAATCGTCAAGGGCGTGCAGTTGACCTAACGCTTGGTTAGGTTAGGTCGTGATATTTTTGTTAGTTAGCCTTTTAAGACAAACTAAAGAAGGCTGGGGGTCCTGATCTTCAGGTGATCTGTCATATTATTCTGTAGAACACTCGTATGATTTTAATGTAACAGTATAGTAATCGGATGATTCGCGCGCTCATTATTTGTTCATTGAAGAGAATGGTTCATTTTAATTTAGTAGTTACATTAAATAGATATAGCTTAACTAAATAAAAAAAAGATCCTTCGTAAACATGAAAACAGTAAGGAAGATTGGAAAGAGACATTTGACTAAAACTTTCTGAATATTTGGGATATTGACCCATTTTTTGCCCACTTATACTTACTCTAGGTTCATTTTCCTTCAGTTGGAAGGTAACTGGTAACTGCTTCCGAGAGTTACCATGGTGTGCATGAACCTTAGTCAGTCTCACCGAAAGAAGCGGGCTCGAAGCTTGAATAAATCTTTTTTATCAACAGCCATAAGAACCGTTTCATCACATCAAAACATATGTACCATCGAGGCCCGTATCGAGGATTTATTTTCTTTAGGGGGGATCAAAGGCTGTAAAAGCTCAGAGGCGTCTCTGTCTCAAAGTACCCTCGACCACAACCCCGAAAACTGTGGAATGATTGTTGTCTGTTGTTACTAGACGGACGGTTAATAATATATCGTATTTTTCCGCACTCTTTTTCTTTTTCTTAAAAATCATTAATAAAGAACATTTTTTAGAGTTAAAAATGTCAAATACGCTGAAAAATATGTTGCATTTTCTAGCGTATAATATATTTTAACGAAATATTCATCTTAAAAAGCAGATTTTTAAGAGAGAAACAAAGCGTTTTATATAAGGGGTTCCAAAAAACCTTAGCCCCCCCTATTTACAGCTTACATGTTTACTTATATGGAAATAGTTTTTAGTGATTCTAAAAATAAATAAAATTATTTATTGCAGGCATTAAAATTACTCTAGCTGATAAAGTGATAATATAATGGCTTCTCAATTAATTGGTGATTCGGAGAGGCAACGTGTGATAGACCGCATACGAGCAATAACATTTCGGGAAGCTCGTAATGCTGGAGCCACCTTTATAACACGTTCATGGGTTGCCAAAAAGTTGCGAAATTGGAATAAAACTTTGGATGAATGTGAAATGGATACAACCAAATCTGGGTGCCCAAATTTGCCACTCTCTCAGGAAACAAAAGACATCATTGAAAGCGATACGCGTAAGCGGAAAAAGCAGCTGTGCTAAACTTTTTAGAGAGATCGAAGTGTTGAGAGGAAAGATCGTTACTGGTGAGATCATTCGATCATACCGTCATAGGCAAGGTTTAAAGCCTTGGCATGAACTTCGAAAGCCAAGAAAAACTCAACTTAATATCGATGACAGAATGTGGTTTGCCCATTATCTTGAAGATTGGGATGTGGATGATTTCATGCATTTAGCTGTCTCCGATGAATTTTTTGTTTACGTCCAGACTGTGTTGGTGTGTTTGTTTGTTTTGTTCACTGCAAAGAAGCTCATGTGGATGCTGAAGCCAAATGGTCAGGGTTGGGATGGACAGTATTTTTCTATCCCAGCATTATTTTATCCCAGCATGTCATTCCTTTTCTAAGAAACCCAAACAATGTTATGGATGTCGATCAGGACACACTTCTGCAAAATTAGGCCCCCTGCTTTAAGGCATTAGCCACTCAACAGTTGTTGCGGAACCATGAGATCGATTTCTTTGGAAATGAAGAATGGCCAGGAAATTCTCCTGACCTGAACGTCTGTGAACACATTGAATCAGTTATAAAGGACAAGGTTGAATGTCTCTTGTTTCAAGAACCTGCAGCAAATCGATTTTCGAAGGATACGATGACGCAACACTGAAACTGTTTTAGCAAATTTGCGTAACGATCAAGATCTATTCACGTCACTTTTGGCAAGCTACCCAAAGCGAATTCAGGCTGTCTTGGAAGTCAATGGCGGGAACACCAAGTGTTAATTGTTTCTCATTAAATGCAGGATTAAATTCTCTTTTGTAAGGTATGTTTAGTTGGAAATGGTTTAGGCCATGGGCGGGGGGGGGGGGCTAAGGTTTATTGGAGCCCCGTACCGAGTAATACGAACCTGAAGTAGGCCTCTATAGCAGAGTATTAAAATCGGCAAATAATATACGGAAAAAATAATAGCCTTCGAAACAAGGGATATAATTTTTCCCGTTCGGGGAGTTTCATCCCCATAACACCCCCCCTTTAAATACGCCCTTCGTACTTCCTTATTCTACCTTTGAAAAATTATTAATGAAGAAAATATGATGCTGAAAATAATGAGCTATATTAAAATAAACTTATTTATTCCTAATTTTACCAATAGAAAATAACTATATAAAACCTTAGCAAAAAATAAGAAATTATCCTATATGAATGAAAATAAGTGCTCAAGATAGAATTTTTTCTTTCTTTCAACTCAAAGTTTGCTAAAGTGTTATTTACAGTCAGTACTTTATAAGATGAAAACCATGATTTTTTTTTTATTCTTGTTTAATCTTATTTACCTCATCTAGATTAATTCCCAAAAGTGCATCTGAAAAAAGGAAAAAACTTTAAGTATTCCATTACCCAAAATTAAGGTACTTAATTCTCCTGTTCAAATGAAAGGAAAAAAGAAAAAGTTAATATGCCACCTTAAGACATTGCTGCTTTGGTTTCAGATCCAAATCATTTTCTTAATATGATTATTATTACGAGTATAAATAGAGTACAAAGGGTGAACCAATTAAAAACACATTAACCCTCTGAGGAGTACAAACTTTTTTATATACTATTTTAATGAAATTTTCATGTTTAATTTTCTCTTTTAGTAAGAACAAATTAAATATGAAAATTTCATTAGAATGGAATGTATGTTCGTACGTAAAAAGAATTTGAAATTGAACAGTTAACTAATTTCATTTATATTATGAGCAACTTACCCCTAACGCACCCATCCACGACTAAAAGCTTTTTGACTCTCTCCTTTTGTAAAGGGGGAAACATCAAAGTTGGTCCTGCTCATATCTGCCCAGTATAGTACTTTAAATTTTGATATGCTTCTGCCCCTACTCGGCTATCAAAAGAATTCTTTAAATTTCATAAACAGATCTTTCAAATGTAATTTGTGATTATTTTTTAAATTTTCGAGTCTTTTCGATATTTATTTTCTTTCGTCTTTTAAAAACAGATTTTTCGCGAAAAAAATATTAGTATGGGCGCAAAAGGAGAGAGTGCAATGCAATTGTTGACCAGTGTTGCATAAGGTTATGCAACAAGGGGAATGTTGCAAGAGGTTATGCAAATTGGGAGCGGAGTTATCCCCCAAGTTGCAATGAACTCCCGCTGAGGGAGAACCTCTTTGAAGAGGTAGGACGGCTGACCCCCCAAAGGGGTATACCTAACCTAAGAGAGAGAGGAGGAAGAGAGAGAGGAAGAGAGGAGTGTTCGCTTGGCAGGAGCCAAGCGCATATTAAGACTTCAGCCAAGGGGCCGCTGTCTTATAAGATCCTAATCAGCCAGTTGGCTTAACTGGCGGAGTTGCCATATTGCGCTATTTATTTAATTAAAGCATATATTCTGGCTTAATCCGCGAGTTGGCTTAACCAGCTAGTTGACTTAGAAGGCGTAAATGCTTGTTCAGGTGTACATTATTAGGGTTGAGTTGCCAGACTGCACTATTTATTTAATTAAAGCATATATTCTGGCTTAACCAGCCAGTTGATTTAGAAGGCGTAAATGCTTGTTCAGGTGTACATTATTAGGGTTGAGTTGTCAGACTGCACTATTTATTTAATTAAAGCATATATTCTGGCTTAACCAGCCAGTTGACTTAGAAGGCGTAAATGGCTTGTTCAGATGTACATTATTAGGGTTGAGTTGCCAGATTGCGCTATTTATTTAATTAAAGCATATATTTTGGCATATTCCGCCAGTTGGCTTAATCCGCCAGTTGGCTTAACCAGTCAGTTGACGTAGAATACCTAGAAGGCAGAAGTGTATATATATACATATATATTACCTTTTCAACTGCCAGATTGCGCTATTCAGATATTTTTGACAGTTGGCTTAGAAATCCGTCAGCCGTTTTAGACGACAGACATTTGATATAATTAAATAATAATGTCGTTTAAACCAAAAGAATTAAATAAAATACCATTACATCATTCTGTTTATTTAGACGAATTATTCAAATCAATTTCACAAAATATATAGAAAATAAATATACAATCAAACGATGGAATATATATGATCAAAATAAAAAATAATAATAGCATAAGAAATACGAAAGAGGACCATATATATATATATAATCAAAACAGAAAATAAATATACAATCAAGCGATGGAATATATATGATCAAAAAATAAAATAAAAAATACTAATAGCATAAGAAATACGAACGAGGAATATACATATATAATAAAAAATATATAAAACGATGTAGTATAACCATCAGCATATTAGTAGAGGAAAAAAAAAAATATATATACAGTTATATTAAATAATTAAATATATTGAAAATAATAATATTGAAAATAAAAAAATAATAATATACAAAACGAATGAGTATAATCAGCAACATATTAGTACAGGAAAAATATATACAGGGCTATTTAAAATGATTCACCTGATTTCAAATGAGAATATTTTTTAACCCTTTCAACCCTGAATTAAGATATAGGTTTAAAAAAAATTTTTCTTTGCATGGAATTATTTATTTGAATCATAAAAAATGCATTAATGTTGTTAAAATAGAGAAATATATAAAAATAATGAAATTATAGCATGATGCCAAATGGCATCATTCGGGAGTACCCTTAAATAAATTCACCTTCAAAAAAAAATAATTTTCCTCTGAAAAGCTATATAAATGATTGAAATTGGCTAAATTGGCAGCAAATATGCATAAAATAGTTGAATTACTGGTATACAGTATTTATATTCATTCATTTTGTATGGTATTGTATAAAACAGTTTCTTTGGTTGGTCAAGCACAATGCAACATTACACTTTACACGATAATCCCTTTCTTCTACTACTTCTTTCACCACCTTTCTCTACAAAAAAAAAAAAAATGGTGTCAGTAATCCAGCAGGGTTGAAAGCACCTTAAACAGAAAAAAACAAAAACAAAATTACACTTTACACAAATCACTCGTGCATATGCCGTCACACAGTTTTTACACCTTCGTTTTTGCTCAATACAGCTTGGCATGTGAGCCATATGGTCAAATCTAGAGGATTCAGCTGGTTGAAAAGTTGTTTTTCTTTTTTTTCCTTTTGTGCTTCTTCCAAATTTGGTCTTCCTCTTTTTGTTGTGGCTACTACCAAATTAGAATTGATAAGCCCTAGTGCAATATCCCTTTGAAGTCACAAAGAGACATGTGTTTTACTTTGTTTTTGGTACATACCTACGGTACAGCAACCAACCATTCACCACAGAGAGGTCCATTAGGTAAAAGAAAATTCTTGTATACCATTTTTTCGACTTGAAATCTATTCTATATAGCTCCATTAG
Source organism: Bathynomus jamesi (assembly GCA_023014485.1). Taxonomy (NCBI): domain Eukaryota; kingdom Metazoa; phylum Arthropoda; class Malacostraca; order Isopoda; family Cirolanidae; genus Bathynomus; species Bathynomus jamesi. The sequence goes on along the minus strand of JAJOZX010001075.1, from coordinate 707,263 downwards.
CATGTCGCAGAGATCAACCCCCCCCATGTATTTGTTGTATTCTGTTATTGCATGCGGCCTACAAATATTGATATGCTCATTTTTAACTCCTATCCCATCTTCTAGCATCAGTTACTGGCTGTAACCCTGCATATGTTGATAGGCAGTGCACTGACTTATTGTCATACCATTTGATAACAACAATATTTGAATTAGTTTCAACCCTATAATCATAACTGCCTCTTCCTTCCTTTTTCAATTGCTTATCTTCATTCAAAATGCAACCTTTCAGTCTGTTTGGTCTGATGGTCGATAAACAAAGGATTCCTTCATCCTTCAATTTCCTGCTAAAGCAATGGACGAGAACCAATTATCAAAATAAAGTTTGTAATTGAGGTGTCTCAGAATACCTTCAGCAAGTCGCATAACAAAATTGGATGAAACTCCCATACCCTCTCCCAAATCAGCTGCTTGTGTATTTGTTTTACCAGTATAAAGCTCAAAAATCATATACATAACCACTGGCTCCAGCCCTAGCAAAAACTTTATATCCCCATTTATGAGGCTTCTTTGGATTATACTGTTTTAGTGAAATGCGAGCTTTCGTGGGAATTATCTGCTCATCGATGCATTGATGTTCTTCTTGTGACTGCTTCTTGCAGTTATTTCTTATAGCATCAATTAGAGGCCTGATTTATAGATTTATCATAGTCTGCATGACCTATAGGCTTTTGTAGGGTATTATCATTGAAATGAAGATAGTGTTTTATTTCATCAAACCGATCTCGACTAATTGCGTTAGCAATTTGATCTATTCTCAATGTCTTTTTCCAATATCGATTATAACTTGGAACTCTAATGATTCCTGTTAGCATTAGAACACCTAAAAAAGATTTCAATTCATTTTCATTGAGCTTCAAAACTTTACCATCTTTTTGAAGTGCATACATATTGCATTGCTCTGAAATATGCTTGATAATGTTATCATCGAAAAACAGACAGAAAAAATAAATAGGAGGCTTCTCACTCAATGAAGCGTCTACTGAAAGGCTATCTTTCCATTCTATATCATTTGGTGGCTGAAAGTCGATTTTACGCCACTTGTTCATATCAGGCCTATTTCGGGAATTAGTTGTGGTGTGAGACACTAACCTTGAGAGAGGGACATTATCAACATCACTTTCATCAGAATACTCCACTTCCAAGTTTGGATTTTGATGCACAATATTTATAAAATCATCTTCAGTTTCGACTTGAATATTTGAATCTTCTTCCTCGTCATCATCTTCAACCTCTGAGAGATCGCCATCAGGAAGAAAAATTAGTCTAAGAGCTTCAGATAAGCTCAAGGATTTACGCCGTCTGGTATTTCCCCCAAAATGTGATTCTGAAGTTGATGGAAACTGATCAGGAGGGCTGGAAGCCATTTTCTGATCTGGAAAGAATAAATTTTATTTAGAGGAATCTATGTTGTAGAAAGAAAAAGTGGTTTGCAATTGAATGGTTTGTAATTTATACTTATCTAAGAAGCGAATTAACTAAAATTTATATATACGGTGTATATACTGTATATAAATACAAAATCTTGAATAAAATATTTCTGGAATATTCTTGAGCTGATTTTCAAATATTGACGAAACTCGCAAATGATGCCAAATGGCGTCGTCATTATAACTATTTTGTTTTATAAACTACGTTGAAGATGAAATAAGAACAAAAAGCATATAAAAGAAAGAGATATTCTTTGCATTTTGCAAACTGTAAAAAAAAAGTGTAAAAAAGAATGTATAAATACCTTATATCGTAGAAAATGCAAGTTTCTTCCAATCAAGCAATGCAGTGAATTTCAAACGCAAACTTCCCGTTGAACTACAGCAGCACACTGAAAATAAATCTTGGAGTGAAAGCGTTATTCACACAAAAGGCAGGCATGAGACAGGAGTAGAACGATTTTCGGCTCTAAATATATCATACATAGAGCTCAATATTCGTTGAAAAATTCATGAGTTCATATGGCATCACACAGGGGGAAAGGGTTAATGTTACAAATACAGAGTGATTTTTGATACATCAACCAAAAGAAAAACTGTCCAAATTTTCTCTCTCACCTCATAAATGCTCTATGTGACTTCCCCTAGTTACACGAGTAGCGTCGACACGATAGTCGAATTCCTCCCATACTCGCTCCAGCATATCCGTTGTCACTGACTCTACGGCAGTAACAATGCGAATGTTTCCTCGAACTGCCGATACCACCAACGGATGCTCTGAGCACCCGGTGGATCTGTTCTGTAACGTCGACGAAACTCACGCTGCACTGACTACCGATTTACAGCTCGAAAACTGCAACACACAAAACGCTTTCTGCTGTGCGGACGCCATTTTCACACTGACTGTTTGTTGCTAGGCTAGGCCACGGCCTGACTTTGGAGCCCTCTCGCGGTGATCTTGTAAACCTCAGAGATTTCCTCTTTCATGTGGTGTATGCCCAGTTGATGCACGGTTGATAGGTACGGAAGTATTCTCAGTTGAAATCGGATGAATCAATTTAAATAGCCCTGTATACATACACAATTATATTAAATAATTAAATATATTGAAAATAAATATACATCAAAGTACTTTATGTTCTACGGAGCAAAACACTAAACTCACACGTGATTGAGTCTACAGTCACATCATTATTGCTTTGCTCTACACGGTAAATACGGCCAAGCATTATTTCGCTGCTCAAGGTGTGTGGGCGCCTATACTCGATATAAATGGCCTTCATATCGTTCAATACTATTTTTGTGTCCATTTTACATTCGGTTGGCAAGTTATCTTTAAACACGGCTAGAATACATTCAAAAGCACGTACAAAGAGGTCATCGTTAGCTACCACGTTATTATTAAATACAAGTTTATAAACACTCTTTCCAATTGAGGGTTTTTTCCTACCGTCCCGAGCTTTTCAATCGTGAACTCTTCTTCACTCTGCATAGCGGCAATTGAAATAATCTTCCAAATCGTAACGACAGCTACTCATCATATAGAGATACAGCTCTTCAGGGTGAACAGTGTAGGCGAGCTCTGCCTTGTACATCTCAAGTGCTTTGTACCAAAATTCGGGATATTTCAAAGAGTCTAAACCTTTTAAATAAGCATCAAACTCTAGAGTCTAGACCAGGGGTGGGGAACCCTTGGCCACGCGTGCCAAACGTGGCACGCCAACGACTTTTTTTCGGCACGCGATTCCCCGGGCTCACCTTAAAAAAAATTAAATAAATAAATATCCAAATTCTTCGCTCAGTTTTATATTTTAACTTAATGTTTTCTGCTAAAAAATTGTAAAGATTAACTTCTGTTTAATAAGTATATTATGTAGGTAAAATAACATTTTATTTTCTCTGTAATTTTTATGTATTATTCATAAGGGATTAAGAATCAATAAAAGAATATCTTTAATTTTATTTTCTTTCATTGTGCTTTAGTCAAGTAAAACGATTATGAGATTGGGCACTGTAATGTATTGGGAAAACTTGAAAAAACTTGTGGCTAATTGATCTGATATATAAAAAACAAAAAAAAATCGGAATTATTGTTTACTCTTTTGCTAATGTTAAAAATTGCGTTTTTAAATTGTGTGGCTGTATATGGCAGCTATAATTACACTTAAAGGCTAACAAAAAATATCCACGCTATCAACAGGGTAGAACGACCTTCAAGTAAAAATTCCGTCACTAAATTTTACATTTATTCAATCTTACATGACTTACAATAATCACTCTTACAATATTCTTTGATTTTACCGCTCCAGTGTAATTTTTGATTATTTGAAAAGGTTCTCCCAATACTTAAAAGGCACCAAATAATAATATGTTCCCCAAAATTTCGGTTGGCACGTGAGAAAATTTTGCATCAAAGATTTGACGATTTTGGCACGCTCACTTAAAAAGGTTGCCCACCCCTGGTCTAGACCATTCTCGCCTTGTTCACTCATACATTCGATAAATCCGTCGAGCAGGGCGGTGTATGCGTATTCAAGAACCGTGTCAAAATAAATCATAGCCGTAACACGCTCGTCTAATATAGGCTTCAGCTTGCGGAATCCGACGATTTCGAACATTCTGTTGGGGATGAAACGGTTTCGCGTAGGAACAAGAACGTTATTATCAGATGCATTCTTCCACATCAGTCGTATATCAATGCAAGGCTGATCATTATTCATACACAACGTGCAAACAACGGCATATAAAGTAAAAAGAGCAGAAGTCGTAGTAACGGAGTTTCACGCCCTCCGTAGGCGGAAAGTATAGCTTGAATGGGTTTGTACGCCCTCCAAACAAGCTGTCACCGCATTTGAGGGGGTCCAACATCATTGAACATTTGATGGCCCTTATTTCTTCACGGTACTGGTCATCTGTTTCCTTCCGTGCATCATACTCATGCCCCTACACGAGTTTGTGAGTGAACTGGGAGCCTATAAGTTGATCGCGGTTACGGGTCCATGCGAGGCTGTCGGTGGGGGATGTTCCATGGAGGTCCCCTGTGATGGCACACTCAGCGCGCGGGCAACCATGCCACCAGCAGCCGTTACAGGAATACAGTCTTCTCACCAGTGGTTGGATCCTCACTTAGGCCATCAACCCAAAAAACACGACCATTGACCTTAACGGGTACTTCACCCGTGTTGCGGGCATGTTTTATATATACCCCGGTCTGTTGCTGTAGGTGTATGAGCCAGTAAATAGCCTTGTGCCCATAACTGCGGGGGTTGTTTCTGTGAACGACTGCTAAGGTGTCTTTAGGCATGAAGTTATTCTTGAACACTGTAAAACATAATGAGGCGATCGTGGTCGCGACTTGCAACGGATCGCATTTGAAGTGGGCTATGTACATCATTCTAAAGGCCTGGAAACATACCCTAAGCACACGCACATCATTCACGCAATAAAGTTCACATTCATCAGCTATATTGTATGGACTAGCTTCATTAAAACTGTTGTAATAGCGGTCAAAATCTTCACGCTCACTATCACTCATGTTGGTTTACTTAAAGTAATGTTTGGGTGGAGGTAGGCCTACGTAATTTAAAGTTTCGTTAGTGAGGAGTGTGTAAGGGAAACACCCTTTTGAAACTTCAGCGGCTACGCCCATGACCTTAGATAGCTTTGCTAATTTACAAGGTGTGAACAGCAAGGTGTCTTTAAACTGTACATTACCTCTTATCTGCATCTGTATTAGTTTGTTGCCTCTTTTCAAGGGATCACCTGTAAATATCGCAGACGACTCGTGTTCAAGCAACTCCTTATAAAGGAACTGTGTGCCAAATTTCGCCCCGTTATGGGCAAGAATATACACAGTCATTTTTTTGTACTTGTCCACTAATTTGACAATATAGTATACAAAGAGTTTCACAGGACTGTCGTGTGCAGTCGTTTTAACCCTTTGCCTGTCCCGTGCATCACATATGATACACAGAGCGCATCATAAATAATATTTAGTGTGATACATTCTATGATCACCTATTACCCACCAACTAAACCAAATATACCTCCTATAACCAAAAGTCTGAAAACAAGCATGGACGTTTGGACCAAACTTATGAAAATGCTTTGGACAGGCAAAGGGTTAAAAACGTTTGTCCGTTTTCCACATTTGTGACACTCGCCACACTCGATCTCCATGCACTCATCACAGATAGTCTGACTTACGAGTAAATGTGGGATAACTTTTTTGGTTTCAGCGTTCGTATAAGTTTCTATATCGTAGTACACGGTTATACAAGGGCTATTTTTAGGCTTAGCATCTTCCATATAACATACTGTATATGCTTCATTCCATCCGCCTTATATTTTTCATGACATGTAGAACAGTGAATTTCATCGCATTTATGTTTGAAATTCTCCCAATTATCCATCATATGAAGCATACCGCACTTACAAATCCTCATTTTCCTGCAAGTGCCAATTGATTTATGGAGTTCAAAGCATTCGTTATTGAAAAATGTACGTCTACACACATTACATTCCCTCTTCTCGGCTTCAACTACACGACTTTCACATTTGGGGCTTTTACACTGCTCACTTGGATGTATCATGCTCATTTCATTGAAGAGCGAATTTCAAGATTGGCAGTATGTATTCCTATGTAAAATTAAATTTTAGGAGGGGTTTGTTTTCTTGAACGTTTGCTAAAAATCATGTTTAAGTGTTCAAATTTCCACTTTTTCGTTTTCTGGTTATGTGCAGAACAGCTGTGCAGGACTTACCCTGTAGTAGCTGTTATAGGCTACTAGAGTTTCACTGTGATATTTTTCTATGCTTCAGATACAAAGCTTGGTGAAGATTGTGTAACTGCCATGGCTAAGCAAGGACGAAAGACCAGAAAAAGTTCTGGTTCAAAGCTGAGTGATCTGGTGGGTCCAGGCAAATAGTTATTTCCCACAGAAGTTCCAACCTGGAGAGCTGTGTTTCAGAGAGGAATCCTCCTCCAGGAAGAGAAGCTGCTTCTGGATGATATGAAGAGAGCTTAGTACCCTCTGCAAGATTTGGCTAAGGACTTGGCATCACTGGTCCTGGCACAGTGGCGCAAAAGCAATGCCAAGTTCACTCCTCCTGTGATCATTCAAGAGAGATCTATTGCCAGAAAGATTCTTGTCAGGTGGAATGAAATGATTGACCTAGTGAATGGCAGAGTGAAGGCTGCAAAGAGAGAGAAGAGAATATCTGAACTTGATACATTGTTTGACATAACAACCCTGCAGACATGATATCACTCTCTGTGGAACTGAAGCATCTGGCTGCTCTGGCTGTGCTGCTAGAGTTCATGTCAACTGTGACTGTCCTCTGCCTCAGAAGATTCCGAAGCTAGAGTTAGAGTGGCTCCATTACCAGAGGATCAAAACCTCAGAAGTTTCTGGCTTCCGGATGGCATCTGTTGATGTGAAGGAAACAGTGAAGCAGGTGAAGGCTGCTAAGAGGAAGGAGGAAGAACAGAAGGCAGCTGAGAAGAGAAACAGAAAAGAGGAAGAAGAAAAGGAGCTACTGCTTAGAGCTGATGATGGTGATGATGATGAAGATGAGGTGACTTCCTTGCAAGAGTCTCCAGGCAGAGCAGCTCCTACTGCTGAAACAGATTTTTCCAGTACTGCACCAGGCACAAGCTCCAGTGTCAACACTGGCAAAGTCTCTATCTCTGCCAGGAGGAACTACATGGATATCTCAAGCACTGCTGCGGCTGCAGTCAGGTTCAAGGTGGCAAACACTCCTGCAGCAGCCATTGCAACTGGTTTCTTGCAAGATCTCATCAAAGCTGGCCATCTATCTGCTGATAAGGCATATCTAGCTGTTGACAGGATGAAGATGTGGAGGGGAGAAAAGGACAGAGGGAGAGGAGATCAAGGGAATTTTCTTTGATGGAAAACAAGATAAGAAGACAAAGATCATGAGGTACAATGAAGAAACTGGCCCTTTTCCATCCTGATATTACAACTGAAGAGCACTATAGTGTTACCTGGGAACCTGAGGGGAAGTATCTCTTCCATTGTACACCAGAAGAACCTGAAGGAAATGAGAAACCTGCACTGAAGATAGCTCAGGCTCTGTTTGAGTGGAGTAGTGCTCATGGTGCTAAAGATACTATTGTGGTCCTTGGTGGTGACTCCACCAACACAAACACAGGACCTGATGGAGGAGCCATCACTCACTTGGAGAGACTGCTAGGTCACAGGTGTTACTGGCTGATATGCCAGTTGCATATTAATGAAATCAGCCTCAGGCACATGATCATCAAGCTTGATGGTCCGTACACGCACAAGTCTGGGTTCAGTGGCCCAATAGGAAAACTTTTGGAGAAGATCAATGACATACCTGTCAACATTAGCTTCAAGGCTCTGCCAGGAGAAGAAGATATAATTGAACTGCCAGAAGACATTGTACAGAACCTTAGCACTGACCAGAAGAACTGCTACCTACTGATCAAAGCTCTCAAGACAGGAGATTTGAGCAAGGAAGTTGCTGGTCTGAAGTGTGGCCCACTGAATCAGTCACGCTGGCTGACTACAGGTGAGGCTCTGTTGATGCTGTGGATGAGGCAGCATGGTCTGAAGGGGGAGGTGTTGAAGAAGCTGGAGGTGCTGCTGAAGTTCTGCCTGGACTTCTACTTCAAGATGTATTTTGAGATCAAGGTGAAGCACCACATGAGGTATGGACCTCACCATATTGTGACCGCTCTGGGACTGCTGAGAAGCCTGACCTCTGAAGTCAGGAACATAATCACTCATGTGATAGTTCGTGGAGCATATCATGCTCACAGTGAGAACCTCATTGCCTCTCTCCTGTGCAGTGAGGATGAGGAGGAGAGGGCATGGGTTGTTGAGATGATCAAGAAGATCAGAGGTAAGTCTGAGTATGGAGACATGAGTCTGAGAACTCATAGAAACCCTAAACTGAATTTTGATGCCACTTCTCCAATTACTCTGATTAATTGGGATAAGGAGAAACTGTATGAACCACTCTTCACTTGTAAGATGTCAAGAGGAGAAGTTGGGGAGCTTCTCAGGTCTCCACTTGAAGTTGAGAACTTCTCAGTTCACACCCAAAGCTGTGAAAGAGCAGTCCAGGAAGTTTCAGCTGCAGCTCATGCAGTGTATGGGCAAGAGAGAAGAGATGGTTTTGTTCGTGCTAGGATCGATCACAGAGAATTGTTACCAGTTTTCAAGTCAAAGCAAGACATGAACATGTTTTAGATCTCTACAAGACCTGATAGACAAATGAAGATGCTTTCAGAAGAAAAAATCTCAAAACATTCAGTTGACCAGCATATTATTACAAGCTGGGGGTGGAAGAGGGACTTATACAAATATTAAAGAAGAATTGCAATTGCAAAAAAAAGGTTGAACGTCACAGCAGCTTCGGTATCACTGAGTGATGCCGAAAACAAAATAAATAAAAATTGGTGGAGGTGTTTCTAAAAAAAAAAAAATGCAAGACCAAGAAAGAAGAACAAAAAGATTCTGCCTGATGAAGAGAACAGCCGCGAAATGTGGTGTATAGGAGACTAAAAATCATACAATTCCTTAGTTTTGGGCCATTTTTGTGATTTTGGTTATTTTAGGGGTTATGAACCACTTTGGCTGATCTTAAATGGGTCCAAGCCTGCCCCTAGAAATGCTAAAGGGTGTATGTGAACAATATGGACCATATGGAGGTCATTTGAGGCTACAAGTCTTTGAAATTGGCCAAAAATCTCATTTTCGACAAAAAAATTGCGATTTTGAACACTTAAATTCGATTTTTCGCAAAAGTTGCAGAAGACGAACCCCTCTTAAAATTTAATCTTGAAATGCAAAGTTTTTCAATATTCGACCTGAGCATGATACACCCTACTGCTCACATACCATGTAGCAGTCCTTACAATGTTTCACTATATCATCAGCAAACTCGAGACATCCCTTAAACAAATCATGATGCCTTCCATATTTATCATAACTAGCGTAGAGAACCCTTATGCTACGGATGGGGAGATACGATGTTCCTGACAATTCTAAAATAAGTAGAGGTCTTGTACGATCTCTCACGCAGCTTTTAAAAACATACACAGTCCTACGACGATCATCCATTCCAAATACGACTATACGTGCATTCATTTCCTGCTCGGCCCTTCTCAGGTCTTCAAGACCGATATTACAGTCAAACTCAAGCTTACAATCTGAAGCCAGTTTCCGGGCACGCTGCACAACCGTAGGCAGCCAAATTTTTGGCGTCCATGTATTTAACACAGTGAACATATGAGCTAACACTATTGCTATAAAGCCTCAACCACGATCGACGTTTAAGTGCTTTCTGTAAATAACCGGAGAATTGAAATTAAGAGTATAGGGTGTGGCACCATGACCCGCAACCCGGAATACTGTGAATATCTACCATGAAATTGTTCATATTGAAGGCTGTACTACTTTGAGAGGATTGCATTATACAGCCCAAGATATATTCTATGTCTACAGCCACCAAACGTCTGAACGGTATTACTACCCAAAAATCATCTACGTCCCCGTCATCTGACCCGAACCTGAAGGACAACCTCGTCCGGACTTCACGTTCGTCGCGGTTCTGAATGGCAAACTCCAAAATACGTTCAACTACGCGTCGCAGTCCAACACAGTTGGTATACAGGGATCCAGGGTCAACCCTGACCACGTACCGATTTCTAATCAGGGCAGGGGTGGGGGTAGCGGTGCGCACCAACTCGAATGTTATACCATCTTTCACAGTATGAGAAGCTGCTGCTGCTGCTGTGGAGGAAGTACCCGGAACTGAACAGGAATAATGGGGCATATTTGAGGAAGGTACTATTGTGGGACTTGTGTCGTAAGACGTAGAGGGTTGGGGCTCTATTACTGGGGTCTAACAACCGGCGCAATCCTGGTACGCTTTATACCTGACGTGGAGGGTTCTTCATCATGCTTCCGCTTTGAATTGTCGCATACTACAAGTGTCGCTGGTGAAGGTTCGTCAGCGGGGAAGGATTCTGTAGCTACACGGTGATCGGGTTCAGCTGTGATATCGATGATGGGGGGGGGGCTGTACATCGTTGTCATTCACGGTTCTGTGGAAGAAGAAAAACAAGAATATAAGGAGCAACACATAAATTTTTTAATATTTTGTAAATTACCCACTTAGGGGTGTGACGTGTTAGAGATGGAATCTGTAGAAAAATTCAGGTTCACAAGCCACCCCCCCCAACATGTATTATATCTGGCCCTACAGGATGCGGTAAAACTGTATTTATGCTTAAAATCATTAAGGATAAGGGGGAGATGTTCTCAAAATTTGTGCATAAAGTAATATGGTGCTATTCGACGTATCAGTCAGTGTTCAACGAGTACCAAGATGAAAATTTGTTCCACAAAGGTGTACATGACGTTAATTCGTCAAAGGGTAATGATCATACAGTTATTGTAATTGACGATCTCATGTTGGAAATGGATAAAATGTCTGCGGAGACATTTACAGTGTTCTCCCACCGTCTTAACATTTTTAGAAGATCAGCGTACAATGTACGCTGATCTTCTAAAAATGTTCTTTCATTTGGGGGCACTTTTTTTTCTTACAGCAAAAACAAGAATTCCAATTACCACATTTACAAGAAGCAATATCAAATAGTTGTTCCGAATGTTCCTGAAATGACTTCAATTTACTTTTGTAACTTTCAGAATTCCTTTTTAGTTTACCTGTTTTAAGTAAGGTCTTGTACTTATTATGATAGGTTTTGAGCATATCATGTATTCTTTTCCTTGATAAAGTTGGGATTGAAGCTGTGAGCCATATCTCTTGAAGTTTGGAAATGATGTCATTGGCAATAATATGGAGGATCTTGGCCTGTCGTTTTTCTGTTGTTCCGGTGCCAGAGATAAGCTCTTAGCACATCTCCATAAGTAGGTAGAACATTATTACAAAATCTGCTGGTTGACCGATGCTATGGCATTTTGCTAACGTTCTGGTTACTTTTGAAGGTTTCTTTTCAGACATTATAAATCTATTTACGATATTTACCAACTAACTGCGGGTAAATGGTGATATACCACGGTTGATGAACAAGTTATAACACAACCTCTCGCCACACGTGACACACAACAACTGACAACGTCGCTTCCTTTCCCAGCTTATATAGGGTAGGGAACGGGGGATGTAGCAGTGTGCAGTGTGCAATGCACAGTGTGCATTTTATATAATGTTCATTGTTCAATGACTGCTGTTAATTTATTCAAGCCTATAATATGTAGTGTTCTCAGGGTTGTTTGCCCAGAAATATACCGGAATTAACATTTGTATAACATCTTGTTAAAACTTGCTTTAAATCAATATTTTGGATATTTTAACGGCTAAGACGCCACCGCCACCGGAAGTTATTAACAGATTGTGCTGAAATTTTTATTGTTTATTTTGTAAGTCTTTAAAACCATTTTCCAATCTACCCCGTTCAAAAATACTCACAAATATAATTATGAATATTTTTTTCAAATATCGTATTTTTATGTGTTTTTAGACCTATTTTTCGATTTTTAAGGACTCGCTGCCACCGGAAGGTATTGACGGAGATCAAAAAAAATTTACACACTTTATTTTCTCTCAAAATCGCAACTTTTCCGCACTACCCCCAATCAAATATCGAAAAAAGTGTAAAAACGAGCCGCCCTAATGCAAAACTTTACATTTGTCTACGTTAAATTGCATCTGCCACTTATCCGTCCACTCCATAATCCTATTTACATCGTCTTGGAGCCTATTTCTATCGTCCTCGTTAACAACCTTACCGCCTATTTTAGTATCGTCTGCGAATTTTGACACGTTACTAGTCAATCCTACATCTATATCGTTAATGTAAATTACGAATAGCAATGGGCCTAACACTGAACCCTGAGGGACACCGCTACCTACATCCAACCACCCCGATTCACTACCATTAACAACGACCCTCTGTCTCCTAGCACGAAGCCATTCCTCTAACCAGTTAGCTACCTGACCGCGTATACCGTGTGCTTTAACCTTCGCAATTAATCTTCTATGCGGAACTGTATCAAACGCCTTTTTAAAATCTAAATAAATAACGTCAGCCGCTCTATGCCTATCGTATTCGCGTCGAAACCCATGCTGACTACTATTAATAAAATCTCTACTTTCTAAGTGATCGATGATACGATCCCTAACTACGGATTCTAAAAGTTTACCGACAATTGACGTTAAGCTAATGGGCCTATAATTGCTAGCTACTGTGCGGTCGCCTTTTTTAAAAATGGGCGTGACGTTACCTAATTTGAAGTCTTCAGGAATAATCCCCGTTTCGAGTGACTGATAAAAAATCTTCGTTAAGGGGCCTACGATAAAGTCTTTCAAATCTTTCAAATGCCTGGGATAAAAAGCGTCAGCGCCTGGAGCCTTGCTAACTTTTGGCCTATCGATATAATGCGCACTCTCACCCTCGTAAACAGTTATTTCATCCAAAATAGTCTCGCTACTAAATGGAACGATATCGTCCATGAACGGGACATTATTTACGTCTTCTACGGTAAAAACTGTTGCAATAAAGTTATTGAAAATACCCGCCATCGCTTGAGCGTCAGAAGCCAAAGCGCCGTTAACATCCACTAGAGGGCCTATGTTATCTTTTAACAGCTTACGATTATTGACGTATTCAAAAAACTTTTTTGGATTATGTTTTCTATCGGCAGCTATATGTATCTCTAAATTACGCTTAGCATTCCTAACTGATCTTTTAACCTGACGTCTAAGCTCGATATATCTATTAAAGTTCGCTGCCTTGCCATTGCGCATATTAAGTCTATACGCAATGTTACGCTCGTTTATGAACTCCCTAGTCCACCACTTGGGCCTACCATGATTTCTAGCACGCTTGGGCTACGAGGAATAAACTCCCTTTCAATATTCATAAAACTTTCTTTAAACGCCTCCCAATGCAAATTTGTGTCATTACCCATAAATAAGTTATCCCAGTCCACTACTCTCATCCTATCCGCAAAACTATCAAAATTAGCCCAACGAAAATCAAGGACTTCTATTACGTTACAATCCTTAGTGTTTTCTATCGATAACTTAAACCTAAGAATTTAATGATCACTACATCCTAAACTCTCGCCTACTTCTAAACTATCGACTATATTTTCGCCGTTCATCATCACGAAATCTAAAATATTGTCACCACGCGTTGGTTCGTTAACTATCTGTCGTAAAAAATTATCCTCCATGAACTCAATCAATCTCAAACCCTCCTCATTACCAGTAAAAGTCTCGTAATTAACATTAGGGCAGTTAAAATCTCCGACAATTATACTATTCCGATTGTCAATAAAGTTACCAAGAAGTGAGTAAAATCTACTATCGGTGTCGAAGGGTTGAATGGGAGGTCTATAAACAACAACAAAAATAAAACTATGCGCTATAACTTCAACGCATATCGCATTAATTGCCGCCGGAAAATCCATCTTAACCTCGATAGCCTTAAGGGAATTACGAATGTACAGCAAAACGCCGCCAACAAACCTATGTAACCTATCATTAGTGAAGAGTTTAAAACCCGGTATATCAAGTTCCCCCAACAAGTCCCGAGTCACGGTATTTAACATGTTTCAGTGATAGCAACTATATCGTAGTTGCCGGAATAAATTATCGCCTTAAATTCGTTTAATTTATTTCTAATACTACGCGCGTTACAATAAAAGACGTTTAAGTTATGTTTTACCAGGGGCTGGCGTTTTAAACTATTTTTCACGTCGGGCTCGCGTTCCCTGGACCCAACGTTTAAAGAAGACTTCGACCTATACAGCTTTCGCACGTTTTCGTCTATTAACCTACCTAGCCTAGCATTACCTATTTCATTAAAATGCACCCCGATCTTTTATAAAAAGGGTAGGATCACTGAATTCGGACCACAGCTTTACGAAGGGTACATTTTCCTCAGCACAAATCTCTTCGGTTCTTTTGCATTATCCTCCCAACACTTAATTTTTTATATAATGTTGGTTTGGTTTTGGTTATGGTACTTTATTTTCCTTCCATTATAAAAAAAATTAGTGTTGGGATTTGGTTAGTTTAGGTTAGGTTTGGTTAGGTTAGGTTTGGTTAGGTTTGGTTAGGTTAGGTTAAAAACAGCCCGCCGCAAGTGTTTTGCTAACGTACTTTATTTTCCTTCCATTATAAAAAAAATTAGTTTTGGGAGGGTAATGCAAAAGTACCATCTCTTCTAATTTATTATTCAAAAATATTGTTTTTGACGTAATCCTAAGACCCAACCCGTGCCTAGGGGTAATACCTAGAACTAAAGACCTATCTGACCTCGCCTTCAGGGACCTAATTAACCCCCTATATCTCTCCAAAAGGTCAGGCACTCTCGTATCGGGCCTATACGAGTCGTTGCCTCCTACCATCGTCACCAACATCGAGTGACGGGAGGCAACGTCAATCCTATCCACTTCGTCTCTAACTCTGTCAACCCTGGCCCCTGGGAGACAGACCCTCCTCCTCTTGGTTGGATGCCGTTGAACGAACTCTTTGTCCATGTAGCGCACTAAAGAGTCCCCAATTAAAATAGTTTCCCCCTCATTGACGTCCCTTTCCAAGTGGGCGAAAGGGTTCGAAACCTCGATAGGGGGGGGGGGATTCCTATCACCTAACTTACGCGGCCTAGCTCCACCCTTAACTACTCTAAGTCCCTCCCCATTTACTACTCTCGGACCAACCTTAACTCCTTCCTCAACTCTATCCAACCTTCTTGACAAGCTACCTAAACTAGAAACTAGTTTACGCACCTCACCCTTCAAATTACTAACGTCTTCAACGTTAGTATTGGTTCGGCTTTCGTCAACCGTAGCCCTACCCCTGCCCTCATCAAGCGTTGCAAGTCTCTCCGTTACCTCACGTACACTGCGTTTTATGTCAACTATTTCTTCCATTAACTCGCAAAAAGAAACAAACTGATCTCTTGGTAATCGCCATAGGACCGCCGTTATAATAGACATTGTTGATGAAGATTATTTAGTACTAGATGATAATGATAATGATGAAAATGTGATTTCAAATTCTGATAAAAAATCAAAAAGAAAGCGTTCGAAAACTATCGCACTAGAACTTCCACGAAACCCATTCAAAAGTAAAAAAATATCTGAAAAGGCTGATCGTTTAAATTTATCTTCTGGCCAAAGAACTGCATTTATGGCTGCCATCGCAACAGAGGGGGGGAGTTGATTTGGAGAATATCACGTTGTCTAAAACAAATACGAGGACAGCAAGTAAAATAGTGCGGCAAGAAAAAGGCGAAGAAATCAAAAGTAATTTTGTTTTCCCAAAATTTTGTAATCTTCATTGGGATGGAAAAATCTTGCATGAAAATGATGAAAGATTAGGAGTGATGATATCTGGTGCCCCAGGATATGAAGAGGGAAAGCTCCTTGGCGTTCCAAAAATCGTCGATGGCACTGGTAATACACAAGCGAATGCTACTCATTCTCTAGCAGCTGAATGGAAAGTCGAATCCAATATACAGGGTGTCCCAAAAGTCCCTATCTATTTTGTTGAAATAGGCTGAATTTCAAATAAATGTCACACTGACCTGAATACAGACGTATTTCTATACAAATTACAAGTATTACACCATTTAAATCTTTAATTAGTAGTTTCCACATGTGCTCCATCTGTATCTCTGCAAATCTCAAAGCGGTCAGCTGCATTGCGGAACACATTTCCGAGCATTTCAGGGGTTATTTTCTCAACTGCTTGCCTAATGCGATCTCGCAGATCTGGTAAATCTCAAATATTTCTGCGATAGACCTCTGATTTAATGAAATCTCAAGCAAAGAAATCCAATGGGGTCAAATCCGGAGATCGCGCTGCCCAGGGCCTATTTCCCCCACGTCCAATCCAACGATTTGGAAAACGCTCGTTTAGGTATGTCTGAACAATTGGCATAATGACCTGGTGCCCCATCCTGCTGAAAGACTACATTGTCGAGAATGCCATCTTCAAGAAGTTGAGGTTCTAGAAAATTTTAAAGCATATTAAAGTAAACAGGCTCTGTCACTGTAGCCTCTGCAAAGAAAAAGGGCCCGTAAATCTTAAACTTCGTCATTCCAAGCCACACGTTGACTTTAGGTGAGTTTCTTTCTCATTCAGTGAACTCAGGCTTTTCGTTAGCCCAGATGCGACAATTAGGTCGATTGATTTTACCACAGGTGTGAAAAGTCGCCTCATCACTAAACAAAATGTGGTCCATTAAATTGTTATTTTGGATTTGTTCGACCAGCTCCCCACACATTGCTGCTCTTTTGGGAAAATCTTCCTCGTGTAAGCTGTGTAACAGCTGAATGTGATAACACTTCTTCTTCAGCGTCGAACGCAAGATTCTGTGAACAGTTGTTTGGATATGGTCAATCTGTGGGATGCTTGGCGAACTGACATTCTTTGATCGTCTTCGAACATTATGCGAACAGATTCAATGTTTTGTTGTACTGTTCTTGGGCGTCCACTTCTTCCTTCATCATGCACAGATCCAGTCCTTTTGAATTTGTTCACCAATTTACGAATTGCTTTATCTGTCGGTCCAGGCTTATGAAACCTTCTTGAGAATCGGTCTCTAATTTCACAACATTTCATTCCTCTGATGCGACATGTTACTATCATAACGCGTTCATGCATATCCATCACCAATGATATGGATCTGAAAAAATTAATTAAATTTAAAAATAAAAATAAAAATCTAATGCATGTATTTGTCTAGAGAGGTGCATGCAATCATGTCATTAAAACATTCATTTGAAATTCAGCCTATTTCAACAAAATAGATAGGGACTTTTGGGACACCCTGTATATGGTCTTGTTTTTGACACTACGGCGTCCAACTCTGGCTGGAAAATGGAGCCTGTGTAAAATTAGAAGAATTATTAAAAAAAAACTTTTTTTGCTTGTAGACACGACATACTGGAAAGAATCTTGCAAGCAGTTTGATCAAAACTTTTCGTCGATACAAGTAGTCCAAATAATTTAGATTTTAAAAATTTTCAGAAGTTTTGGAATACCATCAACAAAGAAAATTTCAAAATTCTTGAATTTAAAGATCGATCCTTAAAATCTCGTTGTGAAGATGTTAAAAAATTTCTTCAAGAAACGTTGACCCAAAGTTGTGACAAAAAATCATTACCAAGAGAAGATTACAAAGAGTGTGAGGAACTTATGCTTATTCTCTTGGGAGGGACTCCGCCTCGTGGTGTGCATTGGTTAAAGCCAGGGGCATATCACCATGCAAGGTGGATGGCGTACATTTTGTATGCGGCTAAAATGTTTGCTTTCAGTGGTCAACTTGGGTACGATTCCAAAAAAATAAAAAATCTTGAACGCTTTTGCACATTCACATCGCTTTTTTTATATACAACCCTGGTTATCAGCTACCAATGCAGGTGATGCTGCAATAAATGACCTAAAATTGTGGCACGATTTAAATTCTTATTGTAAAATTGATTCAGATGTGGCCTCAGCAGCTATAAAAACCTTTGAAAGACATTTTTGGTATATGACAGAAGAGTTAGCTTCATTTTCACTGTTTTTCAAATAAAATTGAGATCTCTGAAAAGCGCCAAATAGCTAAAAAAATTATGAAGATGAAAAAGTAAACAGTTTTAACCCTTCGTGGGCTGATGGGGTCCACTGGACCCCAAGCATATTTCAAAAATCTGCCATTCATTCAAATATTATTTTTAGAGCCTGGTCATCTATGACTTTTATTTTATGTAGGTATGGTATATACTCACAAAATATAAGAGAAAAATGTCACACCATTTGGAAGTGACTGGGTAGCAAACTTGAATGGGGTCTGCCTTACCCCACCTCGCCTCCTGCAATGTGACTAATTTATTTTAATTTTTTTTTCAGATTTTTTCATAAATTTTCTTAGATTTTCATTCTAACGGCAACGTCAATTCCAATATCGACGTTTTATGCTCCTAGCAGGGTGGGAGAGGGAGATGTAGATGTAGACCAACCAAATTTGTCAGATGATAGTGAATCAGAAGTAGACTTATCTGATGCTAGTGAATATGAATACGTTGAACAATCTTCTCACAGTGACTTTAGTGGTTTTGATAGTGACAATGCAAGCGATCATGATGATGATGATGACATTATTGTGTTAGGGAAAGATAATTTGTGTGGTGCACTGAGCCTCCCCGGCTTAGACGAAATGTGAGGCAAAACATTGTTCGTGAAGAAGGTTGTGTTCATGAAAGTGTACCTACGCATGCTGCATCTGCTACTTTCAGCTTCTTTATCACAGATGAAATTGTTGAATTGGTTCTCGATGAAACAAATCAAAAAGGTGGTGCTCTCTATGGTGAAAAATGGAAACAGCTGGATTCTATTGAGCTGATGGCATGGCTAGGACTTCATCTCAGATCTGGGCTGGACAAAGATAGCTTCCGCCCAGTTGATGAATTATTTGGTACTAAGATCGGTCCACCAATTTATCGTGCTTCTATGAGCCGTGACCGTTTCAAAGAAATAAAAAGGTCAATAAGATTTGATAACATGACTACTCGTGCAGAACGAAGGAATGGTGAACAAGGCAAGTTGGCGCCTATATTCGAAGTTTGGCAGAAGTTTATTGAAGCTTTTCAAATAAACTATAAAGCCAACACATATGTAACTGTGGATGAATCTCTACTCGCATTTCGAGGGAAATGCTCATTCAAAGTATACATTATACATGCCATCTAAACTAGATAAGTATGGCATAAAGGTTTGGAGTATGGCCGACGTTAAGAATGGGTATCTTCTAAATGGCCAGATATACAGTGGAAAAGGTCCTGAAGGTCCAGAACGCCACCAAGCCCAAAGAGTTGT
The DNA here is from genome assembly GCA_023014485.1 of Bathynomus jamesi. Classification (NCBI taxonomy): domain Eukaryota; kingdom Metazoa; phylum Arthropoda; class Malacostraca; order Isopoda; family Cirolanidae; genus Bathynomus; species Bathynomus jamesi. The sequence goes on along the minus strand of JAJOZX010001075.1, from coordinate 687,899 downwards.
TCGAGATCTTACTTCAACTATTGTGAAGTCAGGAAGAAATGTTACCACTGACAACCTGTTTACTGATGTTGACCTTGCCATAGAACTACTTGATAAAAATTTAACACTCTTAGGAACTATGAGGAAAAACAAACGCCAAATACCTAACTCATTTCAAACCTCAAATGATCGTCAGCTCTATTCATCAAAGTTTGGCTTTAGTAGGGACCAGCATCTTCTGATATGCAGCTATGTCCCAAAGGTAAGAAAGGCAGTTCTGTTATTAAGCACCATGCATTTCGACCAAAAAAGGCAGCAGGAAGAACCTTTCAAACCTGATGTAATTCTAGATTACAATGCCACAAAAGGAGCTGTTGATCGATTAGACCAACTTATCAAAACTTACTCATGTAAGCGCATAACAAACAGATGGCCATTAGTTATCTTCTACTGGATGGTAGATGTTGCAGCTTACAATGCTAGTTGCTGTTTCATGGAGAAAACCCCCGATGTGTATCGAGGGAATCAAAGGCGAAGGAAATTTCTGGCAGACTTAGCAGAACAGCTCTGCAAACCAGCAATCCAGAAACGTTTTGAGTCAGCTGGTAGATATTTTCCAAAGCATGTTAGAGCATGTATAGAGGCATTTATGGATGAGGTAGAAGCAGCACCCCAGCCAAGGCCTAATCCAGGAGGTAGGAAGAGATGTGGAAAGTGCCCGAGGAAGATGGATAAGAAGACGAGAAAGTCATGCACAAAATGTGATGTGCCTCTTTGCGAAAGTCACTCCAACTATGTATGTGATGAATGTGTACAGTAAACATTGTTTCATATGTTCTATGTTTCTGTTTCTTTCTATTCTATAATCTATATTGTGAATATAAAATGTGTTTCTGAGTGCTGAATTCTTTAAGTTAAAAAATTCTTAAATAAATGCAAAAAAAAAAAAGGGACACATGGTGAATTGGCTCCACGTGCCGTGTCCTGGGCAACATATGTACGAACTTTAGTATATATAAACTTAAGCATATGGCAGAAATTCACCATTGAAGTTTGGGGTCTGGGTGACCCCACATAGTCTTCTTTGTTAGTCGGTCCCACCTAGCCCACGAAGGGTTAAAATGGGAGTTCCCACTTTCCCTAAATTAAACTCTTCGACGAAATTAATTTCGCTGATTGGAGTAAACTCTATGTTTCTTTTACAAACTCTGGGAATAGATATGGAATGGATGACGAAGGACCCAAGTGAGTGGAACGTAGATTCTGATATAAAAAAGCATTTGAATATGTTAGAAGTGTCAAAGTAGTAAATGACCATGCAGAAAGAGCTGTGAAGTTCATTCAAGATTACTCAAATAACATTACCAAGGACGAGCCCCAAACACAGTACATGCTTCAGGTTGTAGAGCGCCACAGGAGACTTATTCCTGATTTCAAGAAAGGGACACTAAACCATCTTCTGTAAAATCAAAATAAGATCAAAACGGACTGTTTATAACTGCCAAAAGGAAGAGGCCCACTCCTGCTAAAAAAAAATAAACCTGATGGCTACAGTTATAAACAATTACGCAGGAGTGAGGGGCATAAACCTCGGTAAAGGCCAATCTTCATCTAATTTCCCTAGAAATAAGAAGAAATACCAAATTTTAAGCTCGTCTTTGTTTTTTTTTTGCCCTTATACTCATACTATATCAATGCTTTGTATTTTTAAACCAATTCTAATTAACCCTAATTTATTTTTATGAGGTTTATGTAAATTAATCTTAAGTAATAATACCTACAAATCAGACCTAATTGCATAATTCGAAAATCACAAAACCTCAATTTTACATGAGGCTGGTGGCAAGGCTTAATATGTTAGGATCGAGCTAAAAATTCCTAAAAGTATTCAGAAGCATGATAGCAATGAGAAAATAACATGAGCAAATATTTAAAATCATGTTTTTTTTTGGAGCACCCTAATAATGATGGCTACCGCTACATCCTATTCATCTATTCATAATAGATGTATTCTCTAGATATCTGTGGTTAATTCCACTGAAAAATAAATCGCCTGAAACAGTTGCGAAAGCGACCAAAACGCCGATGTTAAAAGAAGATAGGGTTCGTTGCTATTTTTGTACGGATATGGGGAAAGAGTTGGTGCTACTATAGCGTGATTCCTACCGGTGACTTCGATACTATAGGGTGATTCCTACCCGTTTTGGTTCGAAACTACAGTACTGTAGTGTGATTCCTATCCAAGGTATAAATGAAAATATAATAAATATAAAATGCTATTTACTATTCAATTTTATTTATTTAAAAAATAGTTTCGGTGCTACTATAATATGTGGTCTACCTACGATTTGTTAGGTTTAGTCACGATATTTTCGTTAAAACTACCGAAAATATCATGACTAAACCTAACCAATCGTCAAGGGCGATGGACATTGGAATGTAAACAAGCAATTAGTAAACAAGGTAAGAAGCTATAACTAAAAGGTAGACCGCCGAATCGAGGTAGGAATCACGCTATAGTAGCACCAAAGAGTTTATAGGCAGCGCTTTTCAGAACATGCTGACAGAGTTTAATATCAGTTACTGCACTACCAGTTCTATACATAAGGCCTCTTTAGCTGAAAGAATTCAACGTACTATAAAGGAAAGCATGCATCGCTATTTTACACATAAAACACATACACATATATAAACAATTTGGGTTCATTGCCGTCGTCATACAACCGTTCACACCATCGTACGACTGGCAAAACACCTAAAGAAGTTTTAGAAAGAGGTACGCTGCCAGAGGTGAGAAGAGATGGAGCACCGCCACCACACTACACATTTCAAAATCACTGATTATGTAAGAGTATCACGTTCGGGAAATAAATTCGCGAAGAGATTTGAACAAGGATGGACACGTGAGATATTTGAAGTTAGTGCTATGAGACCGAAAGGCGAGATAATGATGTATTACGTTGAAGATTTGAATGGGGGAAGAGATCGCTCGAGGCTTCTACCGCGAGGAGCTGCAGAAAGTGACATTTAATTTAGGAAAAAGTGTTTAAAATTGAAAAAAAATTTAGGCAGCAAAGGTTCAGCAAAGAGAAAAATGTACCTGGTGAAATGGCTGGGTTGCCCAGAAAGCTTCAACACCTATATAAAAGCTGCTGCAATAATGAAGCTTAAAGAGTATGCAACATGGCTCCTAGCCACTTCTATGTCATACTCACGTCCTCTTCTCTCTCTGTACATCCTAACAACACCCTGGCCAACTTTGTGACAGAACTCCACGGACCCATTGAATTGGAGCGTGATTCGTATGAGGTGGGTTTATGTGAACTCCAGTTAGCTGATCTTCTAAAAATGTTCTTTCATTTGGGGGCACTTTTTTTTCTTTAGAGCAAAAACAAGAATTCCAATTACCACATTTACAAGAAGCAATATCAAATAGTTGTTCCGAATGTTCCTGAAATGACTTCAATTTACTTTTGTAACTTTCAGAATTCCTTTTTAGTTTACCTGTTTTAAGTAAGGTCTTGTACTTATTATGATAGTTTTTGAGCATATCATGTATTCTTTTCCTTGATAAAGTTGGGATTGAAGCTGTGAGCCATATCTCTTGAAGTTTGGAAATGATGTCATTGGCAATAATCTGGAATGGAGGATCTTGGCCTGTCGTTCCGGTGCCAGAGATAAGCTCTTAGCACATCTCCATAAGTAGGTAGAACATTATTAACAAAATCTGCTGGTTGACCGATGCTATGGCATTTTGCTAACGTTCTGGTTACTTTTGAAGGTTTCTTTTCAGACATTATAAATCTATTTACGATATTTACCAACTAACTGCGAGTAAATGGTGATATACCACGGTTGATGAACAAGTTATAACACAACCTCTCGCCACACGTGACACACAACAACTGACAACGTCGCTTCCTTTCCCAGCTTATATAGGGTAGGGAACGGGGGATGTAGCAGTGTGCATTTTATATAATGTTCATTGTTCAATGACTGCTATTAATTTATTCAACCCTATAATATGTAGTGTTCTCAGGGTTGTTTGCCCAGAAATATACCGGAATTAACATTTGTATAACATCTTGTTAAAACTTGCTTTAAATCAATATTTTGGATATTTTAACGGCTAAGACGCCACCGCCACCGGAAGTTATTAACAGATTGTGCTGAAATTTTTATTGTTTATTTTGTAAGTCTTTAAAACCATTTTCCAATCTACCCCGTTCAAAAATACTCACAAATATAATTATGAATATTTTTTTCAAATATCGTATTTTTATGTGTTTTTAGACCTATTTTTCGATTTTTAAGGACTCGCTGCCACCGGAAGGTATTGACGTAGATCAAAAAAAATTTACACACTTTATTTTCTCTCCAAATCGCAACTTTTCCGCACTACCCCCAATCAAATATCGAAAAAAGTGTAAAAACGAGCCGCCCTAATACACATGGTGTGGTTTTAATAATACATTTCTCGATAACTTAAAATTTTATAGACAGCTCGGCAGTAGGATTTTAGAAATATTAAAAACTTTTAAGAATTGCCTGCAGGCCCGGGCTCGAGACCCGGTGCCGGCAGACGAAGCGTAGCACACCCAGCTAATCATCCTTTTGAGCTGTAAATTAGTGTACTTGGTTTTAATTATTGCCCATTCTGTTTCCTTCGCGATTATTTCGGCATATATATATATGGTGTGGTTTTAATAATACGTTTCTCGATAACTTAAAAATTTATAGACAACTCTGTAGTAGGATTCTAGACATATTAAACACTTTTAAGAATTGCCTGCGGGACCGGGTTCGAGACCCGGTGCCGGCAGACGTTGTCTAAGCACTCTTACTTTTGAAAACTGTCAGGATATCTGCTTTGTGATTACAATTTGCCAGGCGTCCTAATCGGCATTTTCTCTTATTTTAACTCTTTGATTAAACTTTAATTTTACTTAACTTTATTTGATTCAGTATGAACTAATCATGTTAACTTCTCCTTAAAGGAGCGAAACGGAACTTGAACGTGTTATAGCTACTATTCGTTTTGATGAAAGGGGAATAAATGATTTGAAGGCTTTATCCACAGCCAACCCAGTGACCTGAATAAAGAGGTCGAGGTATTGGATCACATCCGGTCCAACGAACGCCAGGTCATCGAGGAAGTAATGTAAGTTTTTTATCTACTCGTCGCATTTAATAATAAATATTTCATTAGAGGTTATCCTCAATTATAGCCTAGTTTGCACTGAGCTATGATTTCTAAAGACAGTTCATGAAAAACTGGACTTTAATTAAAAAGAATCAGGTCGAACTAACCATGTTAATTTCTCCTTAAAGTACCGATATGGAGCTCAATTATAGCCTAGTTTGCACTGAGCTATGATTTCTAAACCCAGTTCATGAAAAAATGGACTTTTATTAAAAAGAATCAGGTTGAACTAACCATGTTAATTTCTCCTTAAAGTGCCGATACGGAACTCGAACATGATATAGCAACTTTTCGTTTTGATGAAAGAGAAATAAATGATTTGGAGGCTTTACCGCGCAGCCCGCCCATGGCCCTAAATACAGGGGTCGAGATATTGGCTCACATCCGTTCCAACGATTGCCAGTTCATCGAGGAACTAATGTAAGATTTTTGGGGTTAAGAACAAAACACATTGTATTTTCATTTAATTTATTAATTGGCAGAAAACATGTACAAAGCGGAACTAGCATCCATTAAATAAGCCTTAATGGAGACATTTTACAAACACACCTTTACACAATACAACGGGTGCTAACAAATGGGTACCTTTTTTTACCTGTCTGCATACCGTTTTATCATTCATTTCAATTCGCACAAATCGAATAATTTAAAAAAAAATTTAAATTCCTTCCCAGGTGACATGTGCAGGGGAAATGAAAGGCTATACATGCCGCAAGTGTTACTAAAATAACCTTGGAAACGGTAAGGATTCCACACAATTTCAGGGACATGTATCTGCTCGATAAATTTTACTATAACAGGGTCATTCCAGGGCTGAGTGTCGAGTGAATCCAAATAGTACATTCTTTCCCTATTTTTAAAATAGATTACAAACCAATTAATCCCCTCGCCCTCTACAATGTCGGTGTTCACGACAATCCCGTACCAATCTCTCATAGTTGGCAATTTCAATATTTCATTCTTTGGAGCGTGTGATTTGGTCACTTTTCATTAGTCTCTGGAGTGTATTTGCGTTCATTTTAAAAGTCTGTGACCACGTTCCTAAAACGGTCAACTTCAACTAGAGCCTTTGATTCGAGGTACAAGAGTAGGCTAATAGGCCCGTCTATAGGGTTGGCAAATTCCAACCTCACTGAGATGTTCCCACTTTGTTGTGGACTTAAGTGCGTATTTATACTAGTAGACAAGTCAGGCGTAATATCAAATGAATAAACGTTAAATTCTTCTAAAAAATTCTTTCTGGGTTACGCCAAACCCAAGCTCGTCACAGGCACCAGCATTATGAGCTAGACTACTATAAGCTCTCCCGCAGAGAGGGAACACAGCATCTGATGAGTAATCCGTAATCATAGGCCCATCCACTGCGACGTCATTTACGTATAGAGTTACGGTATATTTTTAAGGCCGAAATTCTCGAATTTAAAGGCGCTCTTTTTATAGTTTCCGTTCGTCGAGGCGTGTTCCTGCATTCCAATTAATAACCTTTTAGTTAGAACTCCCAGGGCCACGTTTTCTAGTTACTTCGAGGCCAACCCGGCGGGCACCGTGTGTATTTTGTTCTGTACTCTGTTAATTGGGTATTTCACTGTTGCGTGTATTAAATTTTTCTCAATTTCTGCATATTTCGGGGAACTTAAATTCACTCGGGTACACGTAAATATGTTTCCATGATGTGAATCACAACGGGTTTTGCCCCCTCTTCTTGATCAGACCCCAGATTTATGCAGATCTCAGGACTCGTGCGGTTGAGCTTTAATTTCAGATCGACGCCGTTCATAAGCAGTTTCTCTTGGAACGTGAAGTCTGTATGAAGACGGTCAAAACACTCGTATATCTTTTTTTTAGAATTTTTAAATTTATCCTTTATACTACTTTCATCTTTAGTCTGATAATAGCCCTCGGCGGTTAAAAAGGTGTTCTTCGCTTCTTTTGAAAAGTTGGGGACATTTTCCAGATAGGCTCACAGGTGATAATACCCCGTTCCTGCCGAGACGTTAACCTTATTTAAATACACCTCACACTGACTGAATATGGAGTGTACAAAGTTGGTTTCAGAATATGCAGAGTAACTATCATCGCAGTCCGTTCCATCTGAATGAGCTATACGCAGTTTAGCGTACATGTGCATGCAGCTCGGGTCAAAAAAGTAAGGGCCTGAGCTGGGTATCACGAATTCTACATGGGCACTCGGTGAACTAATTGCGTCTAATGGGTTAATTGTAATAAAGTCGCTGTGCTCAATAGAGACCTGAGTGGGGGGCATATCAAAGAGGGACAGTTCCGATTTACAACATTGTGAACTACACGGATGGATGAAACGCGCCATGACGAGTCAGAAATAGTACCACCTCTTTCGACAACTAGTAATCAACCTATGATTCGTGAGCGTAGTGTCCTCAGCTTATCTCAGTTAAAAAAATGATTAGCCATAGGCTTCATACGCTTAGAACACTTCTTTTTTTATTTCCTTTTACGTTTAGTGCCACGTGATGGTAACCCATTCTTCCTGGCCGCTCTCTTCTTTCCGCCACCACGCATTTTTCTCTTTGCATCTTTGATAATTTCGTCCCGTGTAGGTTTTAAATGTTTTTTTAGAGCTTCTTTAGGTTTAGTTCCACCCATTATGTCTTCTACCGCGTTAAAACCTGATTGTAACGCCTTTCTCCCGAGGTATCTAGCACCCTTCTTCAACAGTGGGACAGCGGTGCGTAGTATGGTTGAAAAAATGGATCCAAACCCACTCCCACGCTGATATCTCACCTCTCGATAGACTGTGAAAGGCGTTCGGGTCATTATAACTGAATGCGACGAAAGTGTAGCTTCACTGTTAAGCACCCATCACCGAATGGGAATTTCTTTCCCTCAATCGTTCTTATATATACCGAGATATTAGTTAATAGATTAATCGCAACATTCACATAATGGGGCTTCTCATGTGTAATGCTCAAACTTTTCCCTCTATGGTTGGGGATGTGTGCAATGCGCAGCAGGCGCGCCTGGGTGTCCCCAACAAACTGATGCTCTACGATATTGCTGTAAATATAGCACATGTCTGGGTAGGGCGGGTCGTACTCAGGTGACAACATGAATCTGAAGGAAATCCTACCATCAGGGGTGTCTAAATTATGTGTTTTTACATGGGGAATTCAAATATGAGCTTATTTTTTGGATAGGATAACTCTAACCTACATCATTTTGTATTTCTAAATTGCCAATTTTACCCTTTTGAACCCCTTTATAATATATTAAAAGATATAAGGTAAATCATTTATATTGACAAGGCCAAATCAACTTTACATATATTTATTAATAGGTGAACTGCATGTATATCACTGGATATAATTACAAAGATCATTCTCCTGACATCTTGAACTTTGCCAGGTTGCACAAATCCTGCTTTGACTCAGACTTGGACATCAGCTTCCTGCTGGTCTCCTGAGCCCTGAGCCCTCCATCCCTCTTTTCCTGTGAGAAGTACTTAGCAGAAGCCTCAGTCACCATTTTAACAACCCTCTCAATGCTTTGTGTGTGGCAAGGCCAGTTGCGCACCTCCATGGGGGTGTTGATGAAGTTTTTCACCTCTGAGGTGCTTAGAGAGCAGGTGAGAGGTGGCTCTGACACACCTTCTGACCAGCTGATCAAGTCACCGATGCCTGAAGCATCACAATTGATGTCAGGTGTCCTTCTGCTCCTAACAGAGGAGTCCCCCAGCTGAGTGTCCGGGTCCCCCTCTCCCCTGATGGCCAGGATTCTCTCCACCCCTCCAATCCTCTCCTTCTGATCCTCAGAGCAGAGTAGTGTTTGGAGGATGATTTCACTGTGGGCATACCAAGCAGATCTTCTCACAGTTGGCATCACAATATCCAGCACCTCCTTTCTCTGGGACTTGAGGCAGTCCAGCTGAAAGAGGATGTGCCTAGGCCCTTCGATCCAGGAGTGCTTGACCTTCACGTTGAACCAACATGGGTAATACACTCCAATGATGAATTCCACAATGAATTGCAGAATCTTCAGGTTCTTTCCTTTAAGTCCGTGCTTTGACACCCAGAGCCTGAGAAGTCTGTTCGCTGTGGTGAGCCAGCGGCTGTGGTTTACTGGTCCTATCTCTAACAGAGCCAGCCAAGCAGGAAGTACTCCATCCCTGACTGCACAGACAATTTTATAGCCATAGTATTGATCAGTTGAGAGATCTTGAATGACCTTGTCAGGAAGCTTGATCAGTGGAGGGCCAACAGAGATTCGGGTGAAGTTTGGATTGATATCAAAGTCTGTAGCAGAATCAAGGAGCTTTCCTATGACCAGCTTTCTCCCCAGGTGCAGCTCCAGCTTCCGCATTACTCCACCTTTCACACCAGTGTTGACATTTGTTGAGTCTCCTCCAATGGCCAACAAGGTCTTATCATAACCCCTCTCTTTCAGCCAGGCAAACAGGACCTTAGCAATCTTCTCCGCATGTGACTCCTCTTTAGTTGCTTTCTCTGGGGTAAAGTCACTAAAGTGGAACAGATAGTAGCTGCCAAGCTCACTAACAACACTATAGTGTTCTTCCTTGATCTTTGCGGGAAAAGATTGGTCACTGCCCTCAGCTTCCATCATCACATTGGTCAGGTCAATCCGCCCATCAAAGAGGATGCAAGAGATCCCCCCTCCTCCCTGCACTTCTTCTCGAACTGTTCCCCCAGCTCTCTCATCAACTTCTCCTGTGCTCTCTTGATCTTGCTCTTATCAATCACTTTACTTGTATTGTCTTCTGTGATGATTCCTGCGTCAATCAGAGCTGCTGTTGCTATCGCTGCAATTGGCAAGGGCAATGTTTTGAATCTCATCATAGTTTTTCTGTACCTTTGCCGAAGCTGCTGGCTCAGGGTCAGTTTGAGGGAAGAGCTCAACTTCAGGAACAAACTCATCTTCATCACCACTTCTCTCCAATAGCTTCATAAATCATGAGTCACTTCAAATATTTCACAAAACGTTTTAGAATGTTCTGAAACGTTACATTCTAGCCTCTGAGAAAGGTGGCTCAGAAAATGGCCTTATGCGCGCCAGAAAACCGTCAAAATATTTCATATACCAAACTGTATGAGAATTACAGTTAAGTGGAATGGCACACCTTTTTATTTGAGTATTTAAATATTATTATTATCATATGAATTACATTATATGCGTTTATATGAATTAGTTAGAACAATGCTCTATGAGAGATAACGTGAGCAGCCATGATAGAAAACGTGAGAAGACATATTCTGGGGTAACTACAATAGTAAAATAATCAACAATTTAATAATAATCAACTGCAAAATGATGTAGGTTAGGGTTATCAGAATTAAATATTTTCTTCATAATTGTGTTCTATACACCAAAATATGTCATTTGAACACCCCTCTCCATTGATTTAAAAAAAATGCATAGTATGACCCGCCCTAAATTGTCTGGGGATGGACAGCTTTCACCCATTTTCTCCATCTTCAACTGATACATTAAAGCTGGACAAGTCATATTGTGCCTCGTGAAAGGTATCTCTTTGGAGAGCTGCGCTATATTGGCCCTCAGCCACAATTGTGAATAGCTCTTTAGCTTTAATATTTCTACTAAGCGTTGATTTTAATTTCAATGTGCATGCAGGTTAAGGTAGGTTGATTTTCCGCATTGTTTTAGATATCGACTTTGGACAAGTCAGATAGTCAGGGCTTAATATGATAATAACTGACAAAACATTTCAGATCCCTAGCTTTAACCGTTTTTTGAGGAAACCGTTTCAAAAATCGTCAAAAAATCGTACCGAAAAATATCGCATTTTTGCAATTTTCGGCCGAAAAAATCATGCTATTTTCATAAAAAAATCCTGAAAAAAGTTACAATTTTATTGAACAAAAGTAAAAAAAACGTACAGAGACAAATAGACATTTAGATCCCAAGATCACCATAATTTTAACTGTAAGAGCCCTTAGAAGCAAAGGAAGGCCTCATCTGGCGGCTTAGGGCTTTGGCCAGAATGTGTTTGTGCCTTAATTCGAGTCCATAAACAGTATGGGAAGCTTCAGATGTCAGCTTCACGGCCCTTTCAACACTCTGAGAATGTGAAGGCAGATCAGGCAGCTCCAGCTTGGTGCCATTCAGCAATGCTTCTTGAAGCTCCTGGTCAGAAAAGTCTTCTGTGAGAGCAGGTTCACAGATGCCACTTTGAGAAAGGTTGATTAGTTCTGACCAGTGGGTAGCTTCAATGTTGATGGCTGTGATCTTCTTCAGCCTCTTCTTGGCTGGCTTCCCACTTCTGAAAGAATAATAATTTATTTATTTTTTATTCCACTTTAAGATTTAATCCCTATTAGTCTCAGAATTGCTGATTTAATTTAACTTAAATTAAAAAAAAAAAAACCGAGTTCTATAAATCCCCATAATCGAATTTTTTTTCAGAAAGAAGGTAAGATTATTTCCATTATCAGAGGGGAGGGGGGGAATTGGGATAAGAAAATGTGAAAAAAAATTCGATTATGGGGATTTATAGAACTCGGGCCTTTTTTTTATTAAATAAATCCCCATAATCAAAATTTTTTTTCACATTTTTTAAATTAAGAAATGCTTACCTGATGGACAGAATTTTTCTTGAGAGCAGCTTCTCTCACTTCCAAGTCATCACACTTCATCATGGAGTACAGCACATTCTCGGGCAGCAAGGCAAAAGCATTGTACTTCAGGTTCTTGAAAGCAACACCCTGGATTTCTTCAGACTGCTGCTTGATCCTCTGGATCATGTTGAAGATTTACAGCTGCTGATTGTGGGACTTGCTGTCCCTTTTGATCTCAAACCAACTGACTGCATACACTTCCACAATGAACTTGATGGCCTGGTAAAGCTTATCCTGTAGTTCTGGAGGGTAAGCACCTCTGGTTCACAGACACATCAATCTAATTGCCAAGGTCAACCATCTTGCATGGTTTAATGGTCCAATTTTCCAGGCAGCAAATCTTGGGTTGACTTTGCCCCTGGAAATTCCAAGCACATACTCCAAAAGAAGCCTCTGGTCGCTACTGAGATCATTCAGTGTCTCCTCAGCAAATTCCATGTCATCCAGGGGGCCACTGAGTTTGGTGAATTCCACTTGTGGCAGATCTTGGTAGTCAATTTCACAGAGTTTTCCCAGCGGACCAGTGAAAGCAGTGGGACTTTTGGTACTGCCATCAAGATGCTTGAAAACAGCTCTGAAAGGAAGCTCATTCTGATGGAGTGAACAGCCAATGGTGTGTAATTTCCGCTCAATTTTATTTTCCAGAGCTGTTACAAGGCCTCCCTCCCAGCCAGTGTTTGTATTTGTGTTGTCGAGGAGGACAGCTTTCAGGGTATGAACATTGTTAAACTCCTCCAAGACACGCAACTTCTTCACCAAGAAGAACTCCAGTCGCACCTTTAATTGGGATGACTCTGTGAGTAAGATATGTTCCACTTTCAGTTCCCGGCTCCTTTGTGAAAGTCAAATGGTGCTCTTGTCCCTTTCCTTTCTTCAGCTTAGTCTCCCCATTTTCATCCTTAACTTCTCTGTACAGCAAAGTGTCCTTGTCAACTTTCCCATCAACCCCAATACAGACTAACTTTTCCAGACCCTCATTGTGCTTTTCATCACTTTTCACTTTCATTCTAGCTTTTTCCCTGTCCATTTTCGATTTATCAACTATTACACAGGTCAACAAAAAAACTTTTTTTTTTCGTTGCCAAGGAAATTCGTACGAATTTAGGGTATTTTGGGGTTGCTGAATTCCAAAATGAAAGTAGTTTTTCCGATTTGGCTCTAGTTCTTGAGATAATGAATACCCTCAATTAATAGGAAACGTAACCATAACGCGTGCATATGGGAAACTACCGGAACATTCTGGATGGTTAGACCGAATAAAATGCCATTATGTATTTCATGTGTTTACTTTTGTATGATTTGAGACAATTTCAATGCGATTTGTAAGTAGGCTCCGCCTGAACATTAAATTTTTTGCATTTTTACGCGTTTCAATGGGGTACCAATTATCTCATAAATTAGAGCCAATCTAGCAAAACCGATGTTATATTCGGAATCAGCACCACAAAGTTACCCCAAAATCACTCTAATATGATTGGCAATAAAATGAGTGTTGACCAGTGTTATCTGTTTCACATCAAGGCCAGGCTTAAGCAGGTCCATAGCTTGTAAGTCCAGGAGGAAGGCATTAGCAAGACTTGCCGAGAGATTGGAAGAAACATCACCCCTGATCAGTTTCATGGCATATCTGGGGGTTTTCAAAAAGCTGTAACCTCCACTTGGGTGCCTCCTTGGCTTGAACTCTTCAGCTTCACCACCAGATGGCTGAAATTAAAATAAAAAATAAATTACTAAAGCGTAAATGGGGGAAAATAGGGGAAAAATTAGGGAAAAATATGGGTAAAAATCGACGAAAATGGGCGAAAATAAGAATAAATTACTTAAACGAAAATGGGGGGAAAAATTGGGAAAATAGGGGGAAAAGATGGGTAAAAATTCAGGTAAAAAGTCGGCGAAAATGGGCGAAAAAAATAATAAATTACTAAAGCGAAAATGGGGGAAAAAAGGGGGGAAATAGGGACAAAAAGTAGGGATAAATTTGGGTAAAAATGGGATAAGATATAAGAAAAAATATATATTACCTCTCCTGATTCTCCTGAGCTGGATTCAAAAGAAATATCTTGTGAAGGTGTGGAGGCAAAAGTGGCCAAATCCACTTCCTGCTGCTGTTGAATCTGGCTCTGTAATCTTTCTGCTTCAGCTGCAGCCCTCTGGTCTCTCTTCACAGCAGCTTTATCCACAGATCCCAGCTGGAAAGAGCCCTTGGGTCCTATTTTGGCCCTCTGATCTCTCAAGTATTCCCTCTCCTCTACTGGAACCTGAAATATTAAAGTATATTAAATAGCGGATCTAAAATAAGAGATAAAATCCTGAAAAAAAAAGATTATTAATTTCTATTACCAGGGGGGTGGGGGAAGGAAGATTACAGGAGGAAAATGCAGATATTTTTCAATTACAAGCATTGAATTTCCTTCCATTTAAAAGGCACCTAATCGCACTGAGTTAGGCCAGTTAAAAGTTAAAAAAATAATAGCATTACCTTCTTACTGGGAGGACAAGTGCAGATTATGTGCTGTGTTTGACAATTTTCTTTCTTGCACTTCACAGCATTGTTATCACAGGGACGAACAGGTAGCTTACAGGTGCAAGCAGAAATGTCAAAAAGTTTATCCAGCTTTTCCTCCAGATTCTGCTCCTGGACTGTAGAAAGAGATTTCCTGTTTATCTCTTTTGCTTTCTTGAAGCACACTTTATCCACCAATTTCACAACATAATATTCCTCATACGGTTCACTGCCTGCCAGATCTCAATCACATCCTTTGCTATCATTTTAGCAATATCATAGTCTTTCAAGTCCGGGTGGCTGTTTTGGAGGAAATAACTGAACTGAATAACTTGGCGGAGGGTAGGAGGCTCTGTTTTATCCAAAGGGGAAGGCTGGCCACTGAATTTTTTGGCACTATGACTTCGAGTTAACACTGCAGACTTCCGATTTGACCCATTTTTATGAAATATCAAAATAAACACAATTAAATGAACGCATCATAAAATAACTTAATTTAATACACATTTTATAGGTAAATATCATCAAAAAATACAAAATAATACACTAATAAACATCTATAATGCATTTACAATAAGTTTCAAGCATCATTTTGTTAAAAAAGCCGAATTTTAATTGATTATTTTGATGAAATAAGGTCCGATATTTTGTTTGTTTACATTTCGCGAATGCCGCGCGCGCGATTTTACGCGTAAAATTAGGCAATTTTACAACTTAAAAATAATTAACAATCCTCAAAAAATACCATCATTTTCACAATATGAGTTGGTGCAACGTTTTTTATACATTAATACCTTTCTATCTAGACTAGTCCAAGATCACAGTTCCAAAATCAACCTACCTTAATGCAGGTGTGTCTATATTTACGACTTCAAAAAGTAAATCGTTTGTCAGGTACGACTTTTCAAGACTCTTATTTAACCCCGTCACAATGTCCATGGCTGTGTCATAATGACCAAATCTTAGCGTTACATTTGTATTATAGTCCTGTACCTCACCGAACAGGACTGATCGCATGGAATTGTCTAAGGTTATGTCTAATTTTTCGCACTCATCGATTCTTCTAAGAATCAGAAATATGATTTGCTCATTTTCAAGAGTTAAAAATTTGGTAGCTAACTGGACTTCACATAAACCCACCTTATACGAATCACGCTCCAATTCAATGGGTCCGTGGAGTTCTGTCACAAAGTTGGCCAGGGTGTTGTTAGGATGTACAGAGAGAGAAGAGGATGTGAGTATGACATAGAAGTAGCTAGGAGCCATGTTGCATACTCTTTAAGCTTCATTATTGCAGCAGCTTTTATATAGGTGTTGAAGCTTTCTGGGCAACCCAGCCATTTCACCAGGTACATTTTTCTCTTTGCTGAACCTTTGCTGCCTAAAATTTTTTCAATTTTAAACACTTTTTCCTAAATTAAATGTCACTTTCTGCAGCTCCTCGCGGTAAAAGCCTCCAGCGATCTCTTCCCCATTCAAATCTTCAACGTAATACATCATTATCTCGCCTTTAGGTCTCATAGCACTAACTTTAAATATCTCACGTGTCCATCCTTGTTCAAATCTCTTCGCGAATTTATTTCCCGAACGTGATACTCTTACATAATCAGTGATTTTGAAATGTGTAGTGTGGTGGCGGTGCTCCATCACTTCTCACCTCTGGCAGCGTACCTCTTTCTAAAACTTCTTTAGGTGTTTTGCCAGTCGTACGATGGTGTGAACGGTTGTATGACGACGGCAATGAACCCAGATTGTTTATATATGTGTATGTGTTTTATGTAAAATAGCGATGCATGCTTTCCTTTATAGTACGTTCAACTCTTTCAGCTAAAGAGGCCTTATGTATAGAACTGCTAGTGTAGTAGCTGATATTAAACTCTGTCAGCATGTTCTGAAAAGCGCTGCCTATAAACTCTTTGGTGCTACTATAGCGTGATTCCTACCTCGATTCGGCGGTCTACCTTTTAGTTATAGCTTCTTACCTTGTTTACTAATTGCTTGTTTACATTCCAATGTCCATCGCCCTTGACGATTGGTTAGGTTTAGTCATGATATTTTCGTTAGTTTTAACGAAAATATCTTGACTAAACCTAACCAATCGTAGGTAGACCACATACTATAGTAGCACCGAAACTATTTTTTAAATAAATAAAATTGAATAGTAAATAGCATTTTATATTTATTATATTTTCATTTATACCTTGGATAGGAATCACACTCTACAGTACTGTAGTTTCGAACCAAAACGGGTAGGAATCACCCTATAGTATCGAAGTCACCGGTAGGAATCACGCTATAGTAGCACCAACTCTTTCCCCATATCCGTACAAAAATAGCAACGAACCCTATCTTCTTTTAACATCGGCGTTTTGGTCGCTTTCGCAACTGTTTCAGGCGATTTATTTTTCAGTGGAATTAACCACAGATATCTAGAGAATACATCTATTATGAATAGATGAATAGGATGTAGCGGTAGCCATCATTATTAGGGTGCTCCAAAAAAAAACATGATTTTAAATATTTGCTCATGTTATTTTCTCATTGCTATCATGCTTCTGAATACTTTTAGGAATTTTTAGCTCGATCCTAATATATTAAGCCTTGCCACCAGCCTCATGTAAAATTGAGGTTTTGTGATTTTCGAATTATGCAATTAGGTCTGATTTGTAGGTATTATTACTTAAGATTAATTTACATAAACCTCATAAAAATAAATTAGGGTTAATTAGAATTGGTTTAAAAATACAAAGCATTGATATAGTATGAGTATATGGGCCAAAAAAAAAAACAAAGACGAGCTTAAAATTTGGTATTTCTTCTTATTTCTAGGGAAATTAGATGAAGATTGGCCTTTACCGAGGTTTATGCCCCCTCACTCCTGCGTAATTGTTTATAACTGTAGCCATCAGGTTTATTTTTGTTTTAGCAGGAGTGGGCCTCTTCCTTTTGGCAGTTATAAACAGTCCGTTTTGATCTTATTTTGATTTTACAGAAGATGGTTTAGTGTCCCTTTCTTGAAATCAGGAATAAGTCTCCTGTGGCGCTCTACAACCTGAAGCATGTACTGTGTTTGGGGCTCGTCCTTGGTAATGTTATTTGAGTAATCTTGAATGAACTTCACAGCTCTTTCTGCATGGTCATTTACTACTTTGACACTTCTAACATATTCAAATGCTTTTTTATATTCAGAATCTACGTTCCACTCACTTGGGTCCTTCGTCATCCATTCCATATCTATTCCCAGAGTTTGTAAAAGAAACATAGAGTTTACTCCAATCAGCTAAATTAATTTCGTCGAAGAGTTTAATTTAGGGAAAGTGGGAACTCCCATTTTAACCCTTCGTGGGCTAGGTGGGACCGACTAACAAAGAAGACTATGTGGGGTCACCCAGACCCCAAACTTCAATGGTGAATTTCTGCCATATGCTTAAGTTTATATATACTAAAGTTTGTACATATGTTGCCCAGGACACGGCACGTGGAGCCAATTCACCATGTGTCCCTTTTTTCTTTTTAGCATTTATTTAAGAATTTTTTAACTTAAAGAATTCAGCACTCAGAAACACTTTTTATATTCACAATATAGATTATAGAATAGAAAGAAATAGAAACATAGAACATGTGAAACAATGTTTACTGTACACAGTCATCACATACATAGTTCGAGTGACTTTCGCAAAGAGGCACATCACATTTTGTGCATGACTTTCTCGTCTTCTTATCCATCTTCCTCGGGCACTTTCCACATCTCTTCCTACCTCCTGGATTAGTCCTTGGCTGGGGTGCTGCTTCTACCTCATCCATAAATGCCTCTATACATGCTCTAACATGCTTTGGAAAATATCTACCAGCTGACTCAAAACGTTTCTGGATTGCTGGTTTGCAGAGCTGTTCTGCTAAGTCTGCCAGAAATTTCCTTCGCCTTTGATTCCCTCGATACACATTGGGGGTTTTCTCCATGAAACAGCAACTAGCATTGTAAGCTGCAACATCTACCATCCAGTAGAAGATAACTAATGGCCATCTGTTTGTTATGCGCTTACATGAGTAAGTTTTGATAAGTTGGTCTAATCGATCAACAGCTCCTTTTGTGGCATTGTAATCTAGAATTACATCAGGTTTGAAAGGTTCTTCCTGCTGCCTTTTTTGGTCGAAATGCATGGTGCTTAATAACAGAACTGCCTTTCTTACCTTTGGGACATAGCTGCATATCAGAAGATGCTGGTCCCTACTAAAGCCAAACTTTGATGAATAGAGCTGACGATCATTTGAGGTTTGAAATGAGTTAGGTATTTGGCGCTTATTTTTCCTCATAGTTCCTAAGAGTGTTAAATTTTTATCAAGTAGTTCTATGGCAAGGTCAACATCAGTAAACAGGTTGTCAGTGGTAACATTTCTTCCTGACTTCACAATAGTTGAAGTAAGATCTCGAACAACTCTTTGGGCTTGGTGGCGTTCTGGACCTTCAGGACCTTTTCCACTGTATATCTGGCCATTTAGAAGATACCCATTCTTAACGTCGGCCATACTCCAAACCTTTATGCCATACTTATCTAGTTTAGATGGCATGTATAATGTATACTTTGAATGAGCATTTCCCTCGAAATGCGAGTAGAGATTCATCCACAGTTACATATGTGTTGGCTTTATAGTTTATTTGAAAAGCTTCAATAAACTTCTGCCAAACTTCGAATATAGCGCCAACTTGCCTTGTTCACCATTCCTTCGTTCTGCACGAGTAGTCATGTTATCAAATCTTATTGACCTTTTTATTTCTTTGAAACGGTCACGGCTCATAGAAGCACGATAAATTGGTGGACCGATCTTAGTACCAAATAATTCATCAACTGGGCGGAAGCTATCTTTGTCCAGCCCAGATCTGAGATGAAGTCCTAGCCATGCCATCAGCTCAATAGAATCCAGCTGTTTCCATTTTTCACCATAGAGAGCACCACCTTTTTGATTTGTTTCATCGAGAACCAATTCAACAATTTCATCTGTGATAAAGAAGCTGAAAGTAGCAGATGCAGCATGCGTAGGTACACTTTCATGAACACAACCTTCTTCACGAACAATGTTTTGCCTCACATTTCGTCTAAGCCGGGGAGGCTCAGTGCACCACACAAAATTATCTTTCCCTAACACAATAATGTCATCATCATCATCATGATCGCTTGCATTGTCACTATCAAAACCACTAAAGTCACTGTGAGAAGATTGTTCAACGTATTCATATTCACTAGCATCAGATAAGTCTACTTCTGATTCACTATCATCTGACAAATTTGGTTGGTCTACATCTACATCTCCCTCTCCCACCCTGCTAGGAGCATAAAACGTCGATATTGGAATTGACGTTGCCGTTAGAATGAAAATCTAAGAAAATTTATGAAAAAATCTGAAAAAAAAATTAAAATAAATTAGTCACATTGCAGGAGGCGAGGTGGGGTAAGGCAGACCCCATTCAAGTTTGCTACCCAGTCACTTCCAAATGGTGTGACATTTTTCTCTTATATTTTGTGAGTATATACCATACCTACATAAAATAAAAGTCATAGATGACCAGGCTCTAAAAATAATATTTGAATGAATGGCAGATTTTTGAAATATGCTTGGGGTCCAGTGGACCCCATCAGCCCACGAAGGGTTAAAACTGTTTACTTTTTCATCTTCATAATTTTTTTAGCTATTTGGCGCTTTTCAGAGATCTCAATTTTATTTGAAAAACAGTGAAAATGAAGCTAACTCTTCTGTCATATACCAAAAATGTCTTTCAAAGGTTTTTATAGCTGCTGAGGCCACATCTGAATCAATTTTACAATAAGAATTTAAATCGTGCCACAATTTTAGGTCATTTATTGCAGCATCACCTGCATTGGTAGCTGATAACCAGGGTTGTATATAAAAAAAGCGATGTGAATGTGCAAAAGCGTTCAAGATTTTTTATTTTTTTGGAATCGTACCCAAGTTGACCACTGAAAGCAAACATTTTAGCCGCATACAAAATGTACGCCATCCACCTTGCATGGTGATATGCCCCTGGCTTTAACCAATGCACACCACGAGGCGGAGTCCCTCCCAAGAGAATAAGCATAAGTTCCTCACACTCTTTGTAATCTTCTCTTGGTAATGATTTTTTGTCACAACTTTGGGTCAACGTTTCTTGAAGAAATTTTTTAACATCTTCACAACGAGATTTTAAGGATCGATCTTTAAATTCAAGAATTTTGAAATTTTCTTTGTTGATGGTATTCCAAAACTTCTGAAAATTTTTAAAATCTAAATTATTTGGACTACTTGTATCGACGAAAAGTTTTGATCAAACTGCTTGCAAGATTCTTTCCAGTATGTCGTGTCTACAAGCAAAAAAAGTTTTTTTTTAATAATTCTTCTAATTTTACACAGGCTCCATTTTTCCAGCCAGAGTTGGACGCCGTAGTGTCAAAAACAAGACCATATACAGGGTGTCCCAAAAGTCCCTATCTATTTTGTTGAAATAGGCTGAATTTCAAATGAATGTTTTAATGACATGATTGCATGCACCTCTCTAGACAAATACATGCATTAGATTTTTATTTTTATTTTTAAATTTAATTAATTTTTTCAGATCCATATCATTGGTGATGGATATGCATGAACGCGTTATGATAGTAACATGTCGCATCAGAGGAATGAAATGTTGTGAAATTAGAGACCGATTCTCAAGAAGGTTTCATAAGCCTGGACCGACAGATAAAGCAATTCGTAAATTGGTGAACAAATTCAAAAGGACTGGATCTGTGCATGATGAAGGAAGAAGTGGACGCCCAAGAACAGTACAACAAAACATTGAATCTGTTCGCATAATGTTCGAAGACGATCAAAGAATGTCAGTTCGCCAAGCATCCCACAGATTGACCATATCCAAAACAACTGTTCACAGAATCTTGCGTTCGACGCTGAAGAAGAAGTGTTATCACATTCAGCTGTTACACAGCTTACACGAGGAAGATTTTCCCAAAAGAGCAGCAATGTGTGGGGAGCTGGTCGAACAAATCCAAAATAACAATTTAATGGACCACATTTTGTTTAGTGATGAGGCGACTTTTCACACCTGTGGTAAAATCAATCGACCTAATTGTCGCATCTGGGCTAACGAAAAGCCAACTGAGTTCACTGAATGAGAAAGAAACTCACCTAAAGTCAACGTGTGGCTTGGAATGACGAAGTCTAAGATTTACGGGCCCTTTTTCTTTGCAGAGGCTACAGTGACAGAGCCTGTTTACTTTAATATGCTTTAAAATTTTCTAGAACCTCAACTTCTTGAAGATGGCATTCTCGACAATGTAGTCTTTCAGCAGGATGGGGCACCAGGTCATTATGCCAGAATTGTTCAGACATACCTAAACGAGCGTTTTCCAAATCGTTGGATTGGACGTGGGGGAAATAGGCCCTGGGCAGCGCGATCTCCGGATTTGACCCCATTGGATTTCTTTGCTTGAGATTTCATTAAATCAGAGGTCTATCGCAGAAATATTTGAGATTTACCAGATCTGCGAGATCGCATTAGGCAAGCAGTTGAGAAAATAACCCCTGAAATGCTCGGAAATGTGTTCCGCAATGCAGCTGACCGCTTTGAGATTTGCAGAGATACAGATGGAGCACATGTGGAAACTACTAATTAAAGATTTTAATGGTGTAATACTTGTAATTTGTATAGAAATACGTCTGTATTCAGGTCAGTGTGACATTTATTTGAAATTCAGCCTATTTCAACAAAATAGATAGGGACTTTTGGGACACCCTGTATATTGGATTCGACTTTCCATTCAGCTGCTAGAGAATGAGTAGCATTCGCTTGTGTATTACCAGTGCCATCGACGATTTTTGGAACGCCAAGGAGCTTTCCCTCTTCATATCCTTGGGCACCAGATATCATCACTCCTAATCTTTCATCATTTTCATGCAAGATTTTTCCATCCCAATGAAGATTACAAAATTTTGGGAAAACAAAATTACTTTTGATTTCTTCGCCTTTTTCTTGCCGCACTATTTTACTTGCTGTCCTCGTATTTGTTTTAGACAACGTGATATTCTCCAAATCAACTCCCCCCTCTGTTGCGATGGCAGCCATAAATGCAGTTCTTTGGCCAGAAGATAAATTTAAACGATCAGCCTTTTCAGATATTTTTTTACTTTTGAATGGGTTTCGTGGAAGTTCTAGTGCGATAGTTTTCGAACGCTTTCTTTTTGATTTTTTATCAGAATTTGAAATCACATTTTCATCATTATCATTATCATCTAGTACAAAATAATCTTCATCAACAATGTCTATTATAACGGCGGTCCTATGGTGATTACCAAGATATCAGTTTGTTTCTTTTGCGAGTTAATGGAAGAAATAGTTGACATAAAACGTCAATGAGGGGGAAACTATTTTAATTGGGGACTCTTTAGTGCGCTACATGGACAAAGAGTTCGTTCAACGGCATCCAACCAAGAGGAGGAGGGTCTGTCTCCCAGGGGCCAGGGTTGACAGAGTTAGAGACGAAGTGGATAGGATTGACGTTGCCTCCCGTCACTCGATGTTGGTGACGATGGTAGGAGGCAACGACTCGTATAGGCCCGATACGAGAGTGCCTGACCTTTTGGAGAGATATAGGGGGTTAATTAGGTCCCTGAAGGCGAGGTCAGATAGGTCTTTAGTTCTAGGTATTACCCCTAGGCACGGGTTGGGTCTTAGGATTACGTAAAAAACAATATTTTTAAATAATAAATTAGAAGAGATGGTACTTTTGCATTACCCTCCCAACACTAATTTTTTTTTATAATGGAAGGAAAATAAAGTACGTTAGCAAAACACTTGCGGCGGGCTGTTTTTAACCTAACCTAACCAAACCTAACCAAACCTAACCTAACAAAACCTAACCTAACCAAACCTAACCTAACCAAACCAAACCAAACCTAACCTAACCTAACCTAATCCCAACACTAATTTTTTTTATAATGGAAGGAAAATAAAGTACCATAACCAAAACCAAACCAACATTATATAAAAAAATTAAGTGTTGGGAGGATAATGCAAAAGAACCGAAGAGATTTGTGCTGAGGAAAATGTACCCTTCGTAAAGCTGTGGTCCGAATTCAGTGATCCTACCCTTTTTATAAAAGATCGGGGTGCATTTTAATGAAATAGGTAATGCTAGGCTAGGTAGGTTAATAGACGAAAACGTGCGAAAGCTGTATAGGTCGAAGCCTTCTTTAAACGTTGGGTCCAGGGAACGCGAGCCTGACGTGAAAAATAGTTTAAAACGCCGGCCCCTGGTAAAACATAACTTAAACGTCTTTTATTGTAACGCGCGTAGTATTAGAAATAAATTAAACGAATTTAAGGCGATAATTTATTCCGGCAACTACGATATAGTTGCTATCACTGAAACATGGTTAAATACCGTGACTCGGGACTTGTTGGGGGAACTTGATATACCGGGTTTTAAACTCTTTACTAATGATAGGTTACATAGGTTTGTTGGCGGCGTTTTGCTGTACATTCGTAATTCCCTTAGGGCTATCGAGGTTAAGATAGATTTTCCGGCGGCAATTAATGCGATATGCGTTGAAGTTAGAGCGCATAGTTTTATTTTTGTTGTTGTTTATAGACCTCCCATTCAACCCTTCGACACCGATAGTAGATTTTACTCACTTCTTGGTAACTTTATTGACAATCGGAATAGTATAATTGTCGGAGATTTTAACTGCCCTAATGTTAATTACGAGACTTTTACTGGTAATGAGGAGGGTTTGAGATTGATTGAGTTCATGGAGGATAATTTTTTACGACAGATAGTTAACGAACCCACGCGTGGTGACAATATTTTAGATTTGGTGATGATGAACGGCGAAAATATAGTCGATAGTTTAGAAGTAGGCGAGAGTTTAGGATGTAGTGATCATTAAATTCTTAGGTTTAAGTTATCGATAGAAAACACCAAGGATAGTAACGTAATAGAAGTCCTTGATTTTCGTTGGGCTAATTTTGATAGTTTTGCGGATAGGATGAGAGTAGTGGACTGGGATAACTTATTTATGGGTAATGACACAAATTTGCATTGGGAGGCGTTTAAAGAAAGTTTTATGAATATTGAGAGGGAGTTTATTCCTCGTAGCCCCAAGCGTGCTAGAAATCATGGTAGGCCCAAGTGGTGGACTAGGGAGATAATCGAGTTCATAAACGAGCGTAACATTGTGTACAGACTTAATAAGCGCAATGGCAAAGCAGCGAACTTTAATAGATATATCGAGCTTAGACGTCAGGTTAAAAGATCAGTTAGGAATGCTAAGCGTAATTTAGAGATACTTATAGCTGCGGATAGTAAACATAATCCAAAAAAGTTTTTTGAATACGTCAATAATCGTAAGCTGTTAAAAGATAACATAGGCCCTCTAGTGGATGTTAACGGCGCTCTGGCTTCTGACGCTCAAGCGATGGCGGGTATTTTCAATAACTTTATTGCAACAGTTTTTACCGTAGAAGACGTAAATAATGTCCCGTTCATGGACGATATCGTTCCATTTAGTAGCGAGACTATTTTGGATGAAATAACTGTTTACGAGGGTGAGAGTGCGCATTATATCGATAGGCCAAAAGTTAGCAAGGCTCCAGGCGCTGACGCTTTTTATCCCAGGCATTTGAAAGATTTGAAAGAATTTATCGTAGGCCCCTTAACGAAGATTTTTAATCAGTCACTCGAAACGGGGATTATTCCTGAAGACTTCAAATTAGGTAACGTCACGCCCATTTTTAAAAAAGGCGACTTCACAGTAGCTAGCAATTATAGGCCCATTAGCTTAACGTCAATTGTCGGTAAACTTTTAGAATCCGTAGTTAGGGATCGTATCATCGATCACTTAGAAAGTAGAGATTTTATTAATAGTAGTCAGCATGGGTTTCGACGCCATAGATCTTGTTTAACTAATTTGTTAGAAATTTATAACGAAATAGTGCGCGAATACGATAGGCATAGAGCGGCTGACGTTATTTATTTAGATTTTAAAAAGGCGTTTGATACAGTTCCGCAGAGAAGATTAATTGCGAAGGTTAAAGCACACGGTATACGCGGTCAGGTAGCTAACTGGTTAGAGGAATGGCTTCGTGCTAGGAGACAGAGGGTCGTTGTTAATGGTAGTGAATCGGGGTGGTTGGATGTAGGTAGCGGTGTCCCTCAGGGTTCAGTGTTAGGCCCATTGCTATTCGTAATTTACATTAACGACATAGATGTAGGATTGACAGTAACGTGTCAAAATTCGCAGACGATACTAAAATAGGCGGTAAGGTTGTTAACGAGGACGATAGAAATAGGCTCCAAGACGATGTAAATAGGATTATGGAGTGGACGGATAAGTGGCAGATGCAATTTAACGTAGACAAATGTAAAGTTTTGCATTAGGGCGGCTCGTTTTTACACTTTTTTCGATATTTGATTGGGGGTAGTGCGGAAAAGTTGCGATATCATGTATTCTTTTCCTTGATAAAGTTGGGATTGAAGCTGTGAGCCATATCTCTTGAAGTTTGGAAATGATGTCATTGGCAATAATCTGGAATGGAGGATCTTGGCCTGTCGTTTTTCTGTTGTTCCGGTGCCAGAGATAAGCTCTTAGCACATCTCCATAAGTAGGTAGAACATTATTAACAAAATCTGCTGGTTGACCGATGCTATGGCATTTTGCTAACGTTCTGGTTACTTTTGAAGGTTTCTTTTCAGACATTATAAATCTATTTACGATATTTACCAACTAACTGCGGGTAAATGGTGATATAGCACGGTTGATGAACAAGTTATAACACAACCTCTCGCCACACGTGACACACAACAACTGACAACGTCGCTTCCTTTCCCAGCTTATATATGGTAGGGAACGGGGGATGTAGCAGTGTGCAGTGTGCAATGCACAGTGTGCATTTTATATAATGTTCATTGTTCAATGACTGCTATTAATTTATTCAAGCCTATAATAGTGTTCTCAAGGTTGTTTGCACAGAAATATACCGGAATTAACATTTGTATAACATTTTGTTAAAACTTGCTTTAAATCAATATTTTGGATATTTTAACGGCTAAAACGCCACCAGAAGTTATTAACAGATTGTGCTGAAATTTTTATTGTTTATTTTGTAAGTCTTTAAAACCATTTTCCAATCTACCCGTTCAAAAATACTCACAAATATAATTATGAATATTTTTTTCAAATATCGTATTTTTATGTGTTTTTAGACCTATTTTTCGATTTTTAAGGACTCGCTGCCACTGGAAGGTATTGACGTAGATCAAAAAAATTTTACACACTTTATTTTCTCTCCAAATCGCAACTTTTCCGCACTACCCCCAATCAAATATCGAAAAAAGTGTAAAAACGAGCCGCCCTAATGTATATATATATATATATATATATATATATATATGTGTGTAAAAATTAACAATGAATAATCCCTTCATTCATATAATTGTGATGATACTTCGTAATATTTATATAAGCCTTATATTCTTAGTCATATATTCATTTTTACATATCAAGCCCAAAATCGTATCACGCTGACACGAGTTTGGATAAAACTTTGATTTGGTTTCTATTTTATAATTGGTGAATTATTTCTTTGTAAACTACGTAATCAGTTTGTATAAAATGCAAAATCGTATAACGCTGACAAAAGTTTGGATACATTTTTTATTTGCTTTATATTTTATAATTGGTTAAATTTTCCTGTTTAAACAATTAAACAACTTAATCATTTTCGTAGAATTAGTTTAAAAATGTAATCTTGTTCATATTTTGTATACTTTCTCTCTTCGTTGTAAAAGATGAAGTCATGTCCTGCTTAACGTTTAATTTTTATTCTTAAGCCTTTCATTTTGTCCCATGTGCATGTTTGTTTGTAATTCGTGATGGGAAGGCATATTTCAAATTCCACTTTTAGTTAACTCGGCAGATCATGATAACATCAGATCTGTCAATATGCGGTTTAAAAAATGGAAAAAATATGACTTCCTCTTGCTTAGCAATCAAGGCACTGAAACAGCAAAAATATTTGTTTGTCTTTAAATGTTTTGCAAAGTAAATCAGCCTAATGAGAATAAAACAGATCAGCATTAAATAATAATGAGGTAAGGAAAAAATTGGATATAAAAACCATAAAATTTATCCAATGTTCATTCTGACTAGACTTAGAGGCTGAGCATTAGCTGTAACATTTTAGCAGCAAAATATAGTAAGAAATATCTTTGTCTTCTCCTTCGAGCCTTGCTCTCTTCAAAGAATTTAGTCTTAAATAGAGAGAAATAATTTCCCGATACGTTATAAGAAGAATCGGGGAACCTTCAGAGAACTTAGTCGTAAACAGAGAAAAATAATTTCCCGATACGTTATAAGAAGAAACCGGAGAGTAGTATAGAAGAAAACTACTGCGATTCCCTATACGGTATCAGCTACTCCAGAGTAACAAATCCGTTGCTGCCACCTAACCAGAACCCCCGTCAACTTCGAACCGACCAAGGACATAGACGGAGGGGTTAACATATATATATATATATATATATATATATATACCGAAATAATCGCGAAGGAAACAGATAATGGACAATAATTAAAAACAAGTACACTATTTTACAGCTCAAAAGGAAGATTAGCTGGGTGTGCTATGCTTCTTCTGTCTGCACCGGGTCTCGAGCCAGGGCCTGTAGGCAATTCTTAAAATTTTTTAATATTTCTAAAAATCCTACTGCCGAGTTGTCTATAAAATTTTAAGTTATCGAGAAATGTATTATTAAAACCACACCATGTATATATATATATATATATATATATATATATATATATATATATATATATGCCGAAATAACGGCGAAGGAAACAGAGAATGGCCAAATAGCCTTTCACTTCGTTTTATTACAAATTTTAAAAATTACAATACTTGCAATGAATGAAACGTTGTAAGTAGACCGAGAATAAATCACAAACTAGTTTTTCAAAACGCATTTATTATGGCTTTTGATAAATTAACTAACAATTGGGCAATAATTAAAAGCCTTAATTAAAAGCCTATTGTTTTTCACCAAAATACACACAGAGGAACATATATATATATATATAAATAGAGACCGGGCCTCGACCTCTGGGCAGATATCCTTTCACTTCGTTTTATTACGGCTTTTTATAAATTATTTAACACTGAATGAAACGTTGTATATAGCCCGAGAATAAACCACAAACTAGTTTTTCAAAACGCATTTATTATGGCCTTTTATAAATTAGCTAACACTGAATGAACCGCAGTATATAATCACAAATTAATTACTTACATTTTAATATCGTCTTCATTGAACGGTTCTTGCATTTCGTCACAAATTTCTGCAATGCTTTGTGTGGAGAGAAGTTCATTCCAGTCTGCAGCGTTGAAAATTAGACGAGTTGCCTCAACATAGAAATCTTTATCTTCAAACAAATCCGGAGAGTTGTAGCGCGAGTCTTGGTTCTTGGTGAGGTATTTCAAAAGCACTGTTCCAATAAAACGACTGAATTGAGGCCCTGAGATGAAAGCACCCCTTTTATAAATGGGATCGTAATTATGAGCATCCCACAATACCCGATTCGCGAGCTTCCTATTGGCTATCAGTGAAATTTGGGGGGAATTTAACGCATAGGCCCGTCTAGCCTACAACCAGAGGTTCTAGGCTCCGCCCACAGGGTTGTGATTGGCTGCCCCGTGAAATCTGGGGCGTGTCAGATATACCCATTCGTAGAGAGAGAGAAACGTGTTTTTTTATCTTGTATTCTGGGGTTCCAATGATTTGGCCGGGGAAGGGTGATTTGAACGTATGATAGGCATCCAATTATATGAAATGCTTAAGTAACGAGGTTGGAAGATAAATTTGTAAACGGTTTATTGTCCCCATCTAAAATAGGTTCGGAAAATTTATTATCTCTGAAAAATAAAACGTCAGAAACTGGAAATAACTATTAAAGTCACTTATCCGTGAAGGAAAAGGAAAAAATCATCAGTGCGCAAAGGTCTATAACACTTCGAAACAATTCTCGTAGCTGTAAAAGTTTATTGGTGTCCTGCGTTATCGTACGATACAATAAATAAATTTAAAAAATTGACAGAGATGTGTGGTGGATGCGGATCATTAAGCCCCAAAGTTTATTTCGAGATCATAAACTTCGCGAAAAGTTTATCTATCGCCTTCATCAAACGCCACAATTTTCAGAACGCTGTTTAATATAATTGTAGATATATATATATATATATATGTCAAACACAGACCGTGCATGGAACAAGGAACTCTTCTGGGAAAATTAAATCCACGGTCTGTGTTTGACATATAATGTTCTCAGGGAACCATTCTGAGTTTGTGTATATATATTAT
This sequence comes from Bathynomus jamesi, assembly GCA_023014485.1. NCBI lineage: Eukaryota > Metazoa > Arthropoda > Malacostraca > Isopoda > Cirolanidae > Bathynomus > Bathynomus jamesi. The sequence goes on along the minus strand of JAJOZX010001075.1, from coordinate 658,187 downwards.
ATATATATATATATATAAAATTGTATATATATGTGTATATATATATTTTTTTTTCCATAAATATTTATGTCCTTCTATTGTTCACTTATTTACATTGTTTAATTAGGAATTGTTGTTTAGGTAGGATTTTGCTTATACCGCTTTTGCCTTCTCTTCATTTCCCTCCTTTATCATATTTCCTTTCTATGTATTCGTTTGTGCTGTACATTTTTATGCTATGTGTACCATTTGTCCTGTTTTAATTTGCAGAAGTTACAGATGAAAAAGACCGTAATATACAATACACGTTAGCCGGAGAGAGAGTTAATTAATGCAGTTTGGCGTGATTATAAATTTTGTGTACGTTTCTTGTACCAATTTTCAGTATTTATTAGATGAACTTTTTTCCGGAATTGTACATATATAGGCTCTCCTTTGCTTTCGATGGCGTCGGCCCGAATTGTTCATTCTGGCGAAGGTTAAGTTTTACACTCCACCTTAGACCTACTTTTTAAAGTGAATATATATATATATATATATATATATATATATATATAAGAGCGAGAGTGAGAGAACGCGAGAGAGAGAGAGAGAGAGAGAGAGAGAGAGAGAGAAATTTGTACATATATGGCAACGGTGGACAAACCCCCGCTCGCGAGCCGCATGCGGCTGTCGAGGTTGTTAACTGCGACTCGCGAGACAATCTTGGTGTTTATTGTATTTATCCTAAAAGACAAAATTCATAGTACAAATATAATTTTTTTTTCACATAAAAAAATATATAAAAAAAATAGGAAAAATTGAATTGACAATAAAATGCGTCATGCGTACGACAAATTCTTTTGCGTGACAGGCACTAAGCGGGATAATTACGTAATTAACACCAATCGCCACTCACCAGTGTCCAGTACCCCTCGAGCTACCCTGCGGGCCGCGTGTAGTAACGAGTGAGTGTGTTTTAAAATTGGCTTCTTAGATCAAATAGTGGCTATTTTTCTCAGCTATACAAGTGAAAGTTATACAACCCATTAGTTGATTAAAATGACTGAGCAGACAAAGTGTAAGAAACGAAAATATGAAGAAGAAAATAGAGTTTTTAAACAGGAGTGGGAGAAGAGCTTTGCCTTTACTGTTAAGGGTGGGAAACCTGTGTGTCTTATCTGCCACGTCGCACTCAATCACTTTAAAGCCAGTAACTTAAAGCGTCATCATGAAACTAACCATAAAAATTTTACTACGGAATTTCCTCCCAAATCAGAATTGCGGAAGACTTATGTTAACAATGTTGAAATCTAGCCTAGTTGCCCAACAAACTGTACTTTCATCAGTGTGTAAGACAGCTGACTTAACTATTGAAGCTAGTTTTGTTATGGCATGGAATATTGCTCGTGCTCAACTTCCCTACAGCAGTGGAGAATTTGTGAAGAAGAATATTGCCGATGTTACTGCAATTCTCGCTCCAGATAACACAAAGTTTCGAGAACAAACAGCAAGTATTTCTATTTCCCACCACAATACAGAGAGACGTACTTCCCAGATCAGTGCTGAAATTACATGCTCGTTGCAGAGTGATTTGAAGAATTCTGTTGCATTCAGTTTGGCTCTCGATTAATCCACAGATATTAAAGACAACCCTCAACTGGCGATATTTGTTCGTGGTTACTGGCGATGGAAATGTGAAAGAACTCTTGGACTTAATGACCATAAGAGAAACCACCAGAGGGGTTGACATAAAGAACGCACTTGACGAGGCATTATCAAATGCTCAAGTACCATTCAATAACCTTGTCAGTGTTGCAACAGATGGAGCACCAGCTATGGTATGACAAAATGTAGGCCTAGTTGGGCTCTTGACACGCGATCCCAAATATCCTGTGTGTCTCTTTATTCACTGTATTATTCACCGTGGTCATTTGGTAAGCAAGTACTTTAGGTATGACAGTGTTATGAAATATGTTCTAGAAATTGTGAATTTCATTCGTTCAAATGCAAAAACGCACCGAGCGTTTAGAAATTTTATCGAGGAGCTGGATCTTCAAGATAAACCAGATGACCTTTCATTCTACTGTATTGTAAGGTGGTTATCAACTAGTAATCTCGTGAATAGGTTTGTTGCACTGTTGGAGCCTATCATTGATTTCTTGAAAGAAAAAGGAAAGTCATACCCACAACTAGAAGATCACGAATGGGTGCAGGATCTGATGTTTTTTACTGATGTAATCTAAATCTAAATTTGGCACTTCAGGGAAAGGATAAGGTTATTTCTGACCTTACACAGACAGTTTTCAGTTTCCAAAATAAAATAAAGCTCTTCCAAAAAGATCTAGTAACAAAAAAATTTGACCACTTTCCCCACCTGAAAAACCGAGCAGACACTTTTCCTGATATTGAAATAAAAGATAGTAAATTGGAGGAATACAAAGGTAAATTAGAAGGACTAATTGATGATTTTCAGTTCAGGTTTGATGAACTAAAGATGCTAAAACCATGCTTCGAATTTCTTGTAAATCCTTTCCTGATTGATGTCGTCAACGATGGTTGTCCTGTTACCACACCTTTTGTTACGGAAGCTGCTTCAATACAAACAGAACTTTTGGAGCTACAGGAGGACGTGGGTTTAAAGTTGATACATAAAAGCTTATCTGCAGTTGAGTTTTGGAAGCAAGTACCAGAGACAAAGTATCCTCACCTCAGGAAAACCAGTTTCCGACTTATCTCAGTTTTTGGGACAACTTATTGCTGTGAAGCACTCTTCTCGGTAATGAAGTTTGTAAAGTCAAAACATCGTGCTGCCCTCACTAACGAACACCTGACTGAGCTTCTTCGTACCGCCTTAACATCACATCAGCCAGAATTTAAAGCATTAACAGCCAAAATGAAGACCCAAACTAAGCCTTCTACAAGCAGCAATTAAACAATTTAATAATGTGAGTATAACTAATGTATATGTATATGTTTTTAATAATTAAATTCTTTTTAAAATATTTTGCGGCTCTCGTATATCTGATAAACGTCGTATGTGGCTCTTGGGTCCAGGAAACTTGGCCACCCCTGATTATATAGGCTCATCTTTGCTTTCGATGGTTTCGGCCCGAATTGTTCATTCTGGCGAAGGTCAAGCTTTACACTCCACCTCAGACCTACCTTTTAAAGGGGAAATATATATATATATGAGAGAGAGAGAGCGCGCGAGAGAGGGAGAGAGAGAGATATTTGTACTTATATAGGATCACCTTTGCTTTCGATGGCTTCGGCCCGAATTGATCATTCTGGCGAAGGTCAAGCGTTACACTCCACCATAGACCTACTTTTTAACAGGGAAATATATATATATATATATATGTAAGAGAGAGAGAGGGATCCCTGCTAGGATACCCTGGTTACCCATTTATCTACCAATCGTGGAAGGATGTTTACATTCCACCTTAGACCTACAGTTTAACACGGGCCACTAGGATACCCTGCTTTCCCATTTATCTACCAACGGTGGAAGGACGCGCCATCACCGGGTCTCGAACCCGGCGCATATAATCGCGCATATAGCTGTGTGTGCGTAATATTTTATGGGCGTATAGGCAGGGTGTACGTGCATTTGTCCAAACGTTGTATACACCTTGCCAACTGGCTGATTAGGGGCTTATAAGAGAGCAAGCGCTGGGATGAAGTTTTAATATGCGCTTGGCTCCTGCCAAGCGAACACCTCTCTTCCTCTCTCCTTCTCCTCTCTCTCTCTCTTAAATTAGGTATACCCCTTTGGGGGTGAGGCCGTCCCACATTCTTCCCCAAAGAGGTCTCCCCCAGCGGGAGGTCATTGCAACTTGGGGGATAACTCCGCCCCCAAGTTGCATAATCCCTTGTTGCATAACCTCTTGCAACAATCCCCTCCCCCTTCGCTGCGTAACCTCTTGCAGCATTCCCCCCTGTTGCATAACATTATGCAACATTTCCTTTGCAACAGTGATCAACATTTGCAATTGCATTGCACTCTCTCCTTTTGCGCACATACTACTAAAGTGAATCATGAAATTCATCATATATTGTTTACAGATACTCTGAATTAGGCTAACTCTATGATAATAATAATAATAATAATAATAATAATAATAATAACCTTGATTAACTTTCGTTTTGCTTCCGCCCGAATTGTTCATTCTGACGAAGGTCAAGCTCGTTATTTCACCTTAGACCTACAATTTAACTTGAAATCTAAACCATGCCCCACCAGCAACCCAGTGTCTTAATCACTAGGCTACCCAGAGTACCCATTTATCTACCATTCAATTTCTTTATTGTATTGAAAAATGAACTACTACTACTACTACTACTACTAATAATAATAATAATAATAATAATAATAATAATGTCTTTGGAAAACACTCGGTAAACAAGACTGAACAAATATTCCCTTAAATCAGTTTAAAATTTAAAACACTTTGGATATACAGTACAGTTGTAAACGTGTGTGTGTGTGTGTGTGTAACTGGGCATCAGAGAGGTTGAGTGTGTGAAAATTCAGATGCAACAAAGTAAAAACCCGATGTGTTGGTCCTGATTAGGTTGGGCTACTCTAGGTTACGTTAGTTAAAGTTTGGTTAGGTTAGATTAGGCTAAATTAACTAGCACCTCAATATTTAATGACTGAACAGAAAGCATCCTTCGAGCCTTCAACTGTGTCCGAAACAATTATAACGCCCTTCTCCGTTCGATGACACTAAGGTTAGGTTAAGTTAAATTAGAATTAGTTAATTAGTTTTTTAGATATATGGATTTTAAAAAGTCGATACGTTGCTTATGTGGAGATGAGCACGTGGTAGACAGACAGACAGTGTGCTTTCCAGAAAGATACTGTACTGTACAAATAGGACAAGACAAAAGGGCAGTCAAGTAAACGAAGTAAAACTGTCCCCCAATAAGGAGAAAAAAACAAAAGCCAAGAGTAAATATGGGGAAGGAATTATATGCAGGTATTATATAAAAGAAAATTGCAGATTTAAAAGAGGACAATGTATATATGAACATCCCCCAATATGCAATTTCTTCTATAATAATGGTCGTTGTAAATTTGGAGACGGATGTAAATTCTACCACCCGGACATTTGCAGAACTTACGCAAAATACGGAACCTGCAAATTCGGGAATAAATGCTACTATCAACATCTCCCGACGGACTCAACGAACAAAGGAAAAAGTTTAAATGACAATAAGAATAAAAATAACAATAGGAACAACAATCGGAACACAATAAGCGAACAAGAAAATTTTTTCAACATCTCAGACACCTTACGAATGCTAAATGTCATCCACATGCAGTTGACACAGCTGGAAACCCCCGAGCCAAATCGCTACCGGGGATCATAGAGCAACGAATCAAGCGATATCGAAGGAAAACGAACTTGAAATGCACAAGGGGCAACGAAAAACAGAGAACATAAAAATTGTCCTGGCTAATATTCAAGGAATAAGACCAAACCAATCACTCAATAAGGTTTCGTACCTGAAAGGATTTATGGACGAAACAAGGGCGGACATCGCATGCCTCACAGAAACTCATCTTAAAGATTGCCAAGGAAATTGTGAAAACTGCGAACATTGTATTGATAAGAGAGAGATAAATATAGAGGGCTTCAACTTACTAAGAGCGGATAGAACGACGAGACGGAAATGTGGCTGTGCTATATATGTACAGGAAGGTCATATGACAGAGACGATAATAAGTAAATCAAACAGCTATGTGGAACTCCTAGCAGTGAAAATAGAAAAACTAAACTTGATAGTAATAGTCATCTATAGACCTCCAAGCACCCCAACCGAAAAATTCTCGGAGGCCATTGATGACATTAGAAAGCTAATAAAGGCCATAAACCCTCCAGCCCCCAATATAATGATCTGCGGAGACTTTAACTTCCCATTTATAAAATACAAAAAGGTGAATAGGAATATATATTCACCAGGACAAGGGGGGCACAAGAGAAGATCAGGAACAAGCAAAAATGTTGATAGCTCTCACAAACGAGTTTATGCTGACACAGGAGATAACAGAAAATACCAGAAAAAATAACTGCCTGGATCTGGTATTCACGAATAACACGAACTTGATTGCTGATATAAAAATAACCCCAACCATTATCTCAGACCACAACTTAATCAAGATATCAACAAATATGATGGCAGCATTAGAAGACAATACACATATTGTGGAAAGAAGTAAATTCGGGGCCTTTAACTTAAACTCGAAGACTATAAATTGGGAAGCAATCAGATCGCACATGGCCCAAATAGAATGGAGAACAATTTTCGAGAATAAAACAATGGAAGAAATGCTAACAACTTTGGGGAAAAAACGCTGAGAATTTTAGAAAAATATGCTCCGAAATCACAGCCAAAAGCAAAGAGGAGCTGGCTAGAAAGGCAAAAGAGAAGACTATTCCGCAAAAGAAAGAGAGTGGAGGCGAAGTTAGGAAACTGCGGAGATAATGGCAGGAAAATAATAAAAGAAAAACTGGAGGGTATCGATAGGGAAATACAAGCCCTGATTAAGGACCATACAGAGAGGGAAGAGGAAAAGGCGGTAGAAGCAATGAAGGAAAATCCAAAATACTTCTATAGCTATGCAAAAGGGAAAACCAAAACGCGCGCCGCTATTGGGCCCTTAAGGACGGGAAATAATTAACTAACCGACGATCCAAAAGAAATATCTGATACATTGAGAGCTCAATATGAATCAGTTTTCAGTACCCGAAAAAGTGACAAAGCGATACCTGACATAAATGCATTCTTTGAAGAGGAATTGCAAGGAGAGTATATAACAGACTTTGAGTTTACACCAGAAGATGTAGCGAGAGCTATAGAACAAATGAAACTACATTCAGCTGCAGGTCCGGACAATTGGAACGCACTATTGATTAAAAACTGTAAAAATGAAATAGCTACACCTTTATACTGGATATGGAGAAGATCCCTGGACGCTGGGGAAATACCGAGCATCTTGAAAAGAGCAAACGTTGTCCCTATATATAAAGGAGGGGACAGATCTCAAGCAAAGAACTATAGACCAGTGTCATTGACGTCCCACCTCACCAAAGTATTTGAAAGAATAGTTAGAGAGAAAATTTATGATTTTCTGGAGACACGGGAAAGATTCAACGAAAATCAGCATGGATTCCGATCAGGTAGATCATGCCTATCACAACTAATAGAGCACTACAACAATATCCTAGAGGCATTGGAAGGCAATGACAACTACGATGTTATATACACAGATTTTGCTAAAGCTTTCGATAAATGTGACCATGGTATAATAGGACATAAAATTAAAGACATGGGAATAACAGGCAAAGTGGGAAAATGGATCTACAACTTCCTTAGTGATCGTCTGCAGGTCGTCAAAATTCAAGGTATATCATCATCAGAATCGGAAGTACGCAGCTCAGTACCACAAGGGACAGTACTGGCCCAACTCCTGTTCATTATCATGCTAACAGACATAGACAGCGGAGTAAACAGCAATAGTATAGTAACATCCTTTGCAGACGATACAAAGATCAGCAGAAAAATCAGCGATGTACATGACGTGGAGGCCTTGCAGAGGGACACGAACAAAATATACAAATGGTCAGAAGACAACAACATGTCATTCAACGCCGAGAAATTTCAGCTCTTGAGATATGGTAGAAAAGAAGAACTTAAACAGACTGCATATTATGCTCCAGATAGACAGGAAATTCAGAGAAGCATGAAAGCGATTGATCTCGGGATAATAATGACAGATGATGCGAAATTCGAAACACAAAATCAGATAGCGATAAATAAAGCAAAAAGAGTCCCGTATATACGGGACAGGACAGTAATGATTCCTCTGCTAAAAACACTGATTATACCAAAACTTGAATACTGCTCAGTTTTGACGTCCCCATATAAAAAGGAAGAAACTAATAAACTAGAAGAAACGCAAAGGCATTTCACAGCCAAGATTGATGGCTGCAAAGAACTCAACTACTGGGAAAGACTACGTAAACTAAATCTGTACTCACTGGAAAGAAGAAGAGAGAGGTACATCATAATCTACATACGGAAAATGATCGAAAAACTGGTACCAAACCTAAAACTAAACCCAATTACCATTCAAACAACACTGGAAAATAGGAAAGGCAGAATGTGTAGTGTTCCCAAATTAAAAGCACGACAAGGGACCTCCTCAACCCTGAAAGAAAATAGCTTGGTTGTCAGGGGGCCAAGACTTTTCAACCAGCTTCCTAAGGACCTCAGAAACGTAACTGGGGTCAAAGTTGAAGTCTTCAAGAAAAGACTGGATGCCTGGCTCAGGACAGTACCAGATGAGCCGGGCGTGCCTGGCTATGTACGGTGGAGAGCGCAAGAAAGTAACTCGCTCCTCCACCTGGCCAGACCTAGAGGCGGGGCCACCAGCTTGACCTCCGTGTGAAGAGAGACCAACACACGAAACAACATAAGGTTCATAAGGTTCATAAGGTATATACGGTTATTTATTTATCCTTTCGCACGCTATACTATACACTGTAGGGGGGGTCGAAATTTTGTATTCTTATTCTACACACTGCTCGGAGTTTCCTTTGGGCCCCTAAACAACATACTGTAATTACACCGCTATGCGCCCCCACCTACCCGTTGCATATGCCCCACCTTTTTTTAAACTGAAATGAAATTGAAACCAATTCTTTGAATAAAAAAAACCTGATAAATGACAAAGATTAAAGTAAATAATGATATAAGTAAAGTTAAAGTAAGTTATTTATATATATAATAAATCTTTCTCCGTATATTACTTAAAGAATCAATTGAAGCGTACTAAAATCAAAATATTCACCTTCAGAAATTTAATTGAAGCATATTAAAACAAAAATATTCACCTTAAGAAATTTAAAATCGTAAATTACTGACACCACTGGCCTTTCCATTGGAACACAGGTAGCTTTTTTTTCGACTCCAGTACACTCAAAATAAATTTGTCTGTTTTCGTAACCAATTCTATCTTGTGATGCTTCTGTTACCACATTTACAGCATGTTCTACTCCCTGGCTGTGACAGAGAAAAGGAATAAGTTGGATTGGTTCATTTCGAACTTTAAGAAGATCATCATTTGTCAAATTCTGTAAAATAGGTGGAGGGGTGATGGTTTCGTTGTCCCAGTCGATCATGTTAGGATAATCGTCTGCTTCAAAGTTCAATGTTTTTGGCAGCTCAAAATTTCTCGCATTGGTGCTTCTAGTTCTTGCTCGAATGATGTGCTGAAAAGCTAGCTCTCTGACCTCTCTTCTTGTGTCTGTTATCATTGAGAGTAAGATATTCTCTGGGTGGGCAAAATAGGCGTTATTTCTGAGGACACGCTCCATAATCATCCGATGCTTTTTATCTAAGCCTTTAAGCAAGTGCATGATATACCAAAAATTAGATGCTCCCTCATTTGCCTTTGGATGAGACTTTATCCAAAACCAGCCTGGAGCGTAAACCAGCATTATAATTTTTTTACTAGGTCTTGGATGTTTTTTTCTGGATTCCGTGTAGAGGCAAATAAGCGCAGGATCCTGTTTGCTCGTGTTAGCCATCTTGCATGATGGAGGGCACATGGGGATCTGGTGGCTAACGCTTGTGAGATGCGTCCAGATTGTATGCTAAGGCACATTTCATACATATATTTTTGGTCACTGCTGAAACTTTTAACAATATCCGCCGAAACTTCTTTAATGTTGCCCTCTACAGGGGTATAATCAACTATATCCAGTTTGGTCAAATCCTCTCGGAGTTTATTTCCAAGAGAACCTTTGAAGGTGTTTGGTCCCGAAGTTTTTCCATCAATTGCTTCAAATACGTGCCTGAAGGGCAGTTCGTTTGCATGCAAAAGGCAAATCAGCCATTGTACCGGCCTGTCCAAATATAATTCAATGAATTTTAGCACTCCGCCAATCCTGCCAGTGTTCAATGGGGTGCCATCGCATAGCAAAGCTTTGAGGGATTCTTTCCTATTAGAATCAACTATAAAAGTTATTATTTCATCTGCAATACAACATGCAGTTCCGTTATCTGGAGCTATATGATCCATGTAAACATCACCAGGTTCTTTGACCTGGGTGGGCAAGTGCAAGTGCAAGTGCATAATGTTCTTCGTACTCCATTCCCTTCTTTGTCTTAGTTTGATCTTTTCTACCATCAAATCCGATGCCTTCAATTTGTGTGTTCTCTGATTTCACTTTGATTATGTTCTTTTTACACCACGTATTCTTTCTCTTTCCACTTTTTTCCTATCCAACATATTGGTTTCGTCTAATATTCCCATATCCTTCAAAGCTGCATTTACTATAGCTGCAGCAGCTCTGTGACTTACATGGTATCTATCTGCTGTTATTGTTAAGTTATCATAAATAATTCTGTTCTGATGGCTTTCTCTCAGCTCAAAATCCGGAACAAAGTCAATATCATCGCTGTCATCATCAATTTCCATTCTCTCATCTTCCATAATATGTAAAGGGTCCAGTTTGCTGGTTGAGGCGACATTCATATCTAGGCTTATCTTGGCTCTTCTTTTTAATCCTTTAACTCTATCGTGAGTCCTTTTTCTTGCGGAAGTCGTTACTCTGTCGATTGGTCCTAGTTGGTTTTTTCTTTGTTTCTGCCCCACAAAAGACTCCCACTCAATCATTGGAACTCTAATATCACATCTGCAATCCGTTCGACTGATTTTTTATCGTAACAAGCACAAGTGCAAATATCAAACATTTCATCGAATGTCTCCACCTTCTGCTGAAAACTGTTGTTTCTTTGTTTTATGGTACTTTATTTAGCTTTGCTGCAGATTCTATCAATCGTTAAACTTCCTTCAAATCCTATATGTGGAAAGGAAAACTTCTCCCAAATGGCTTCCACATCTTTAGTGACAATTCTGTAACATTCTTTTGCTGTTCTAGAACCTTTCGAAATCAGTTCTTCTCGTTTTCTTGCCAATAAATAATGCCTAAATACGTCAGCCTTTGAAGGAGTCATTGAAGGTGGAAATTCTGCAGGGTGACCAAATGTTGAATTGTGCGTTTTGCTTCTTGTCGCCATGATTTCACTTATTTAGGCCTAGTAGCATTAATAACAAGAAACTAATTGTTAAATTCTAGCAATTGAATCATTCAATCTGAATTTAATATAACTCATTCGGAATTAAATCATAACTCATTCAATCATAAACAATCTGAAAATAACAATCTGAAACTAAACAAAAAACGTGACAATAATTTATATAATTCATCTAATCTATCTAAATTAATCTATGTAATCTATTCAATCTATCTAAAACTCTATCTAAACAATCTATCCAAATTAATCTAATCTACTTAATAAGACTTAATATAATGCATGATTGTCACATTTGGGGTTTATATCTGTGGAGAGAGTAAAATGGGGGGAATGCTATGGAAGAGGTAAGGGGGATCGCATATATTCATTTTTTTCACAAGATGTTGAGATCATCATTTCCAACTACGTGCATACTGTGGAATTGGAGAAACTCGATTTTTTATATGATTCGACCCTCCTCCCCCTACTATACAGTCATGTTGCCCCTCAGTGTTTAGACGTAGGACGTGGCCAATGCCATAACACCGCCTCCTGCCGATCAAAGAAGTTAAGCGACATTGGGTCTGGGTGATAGTTGGATGTAGGTCCTCTCTGTCATATGACCTTAGATGACGCTCAGGGGGTTAAACGACCTCATGAACCAAACAACGTAAGTGTTCAACACGTTTCCCATCTACATCCAACGCAAGCGTTACAGCGTGGATGCTGGAGTTTCATGGGAATGGCACCGAAAACATCAATTCTCTGTTAGGAGATCCGATATGGTTGCGGGTTTTATGGCGTATATACATCGTGTCTTTCAACAAATCTCGTAAGTAAATATCGGGAGATGATGCGAGATCCAATAGTCCGCGTCATCTCATACGCACACAAAACAAAATGGTAAAGAATTACAGCCTTAAAAATGTTTAGGCTTACTAAACGTATTATAATATTCGAAGTCCTGTAATTATATTACAGTTAAAGTAGATCATGAATTTTTGAACCGTGATACAGGACTTACATAATTTTTTTTCCTTTTATGCTACATAGACCTAAAAGTCTATGATTGAAATTCGAATGGATGGTTTAGGTATCTGAAACGTTGACCTAGGTTAGCTAAATCATTTTCTCTCCCTACTTCCAGTAAATTATCATTTTACTAGAACATTATAGACTATCATAAATTCTAAAATATTATAGTCCATCACATAAATAATTCTATACTCATCAGCTGGCAAAATAAATAAATGAATAAAATGTACTAGAAAAAAACAGAAATCAAAATCTTTCTTGCCAAAATTTATTGACCAATAACGTCGTCTGTGCTGTTACATCATAGATTTATAGGTTTAAACGCTAGCGATTAGTATAAAATTTTCACTGAAATTCGAAGTTGTTTTCGAATCAAAGGTATTTTTCCGGACCATCCATTCATCTCAACCTAAGGTAAATATTAAGTTTCGCGGAGACCAGAGTTTTTGTCGAAATTTGTTACAAAGATCGTGATTGACCCAAATTGGTCACGAATGAAATAACTAAAAAACTACCACCCAACCTAATCTGGTCTCCGTGAAACTTAATATTAGCCCTATTTTATATTAGTACTATAAAAATTTATAGTAATTATAAAAATTATAATAGTAAGCCTCTAAAAATTTATAGTAATTATAGCAATTATAATAAGCCAATAAAAATTTAGGATCACCTGAAGATCAAGGCCCCAGCCTTCTTTAGTTAGCGTTATAAAGCTAACTAACGAAAATATCACGACGTAACGTAACCAATCGTCAAGGGCATACAGTTGACCTAACGATTGGTTAGGTTAGGTCGTGATATTTTCGTTAGTTAGCCTTATAAGGCTAATTAAAGAAGGCTCGGGGTCCTGATCTTCAGGTGATCCAAAATTTATAGTAATTATATCAATTATAATAGTAAGCCTATAAAAATTAAGTATTAATTAATATACAGGGTGTTTCAGGTCGACCCTAGAAATATGGAGATTGGCGGAATTTGTAGTTTGTATTTGAAGTTTGTCATAGTAATTCCGTAACTAATATGGAGTGTTTCTTTTTATTGCAGGTAAACAGTAATAACAATAAAGAAACATATAATACTTCGTTGCTTCTTATAGGGTCGACCTGAAACATTGAATTACTACCTACTTGCTACAAATTCCGCCAACTTCCATATTTCTTGGGTTAACCTGAAAACACCCTGTAGTTCATATAATTAACAAAATAGTTTGCATAATAAAACTCATTTTCTTTCAAGGGCACCAAACAGAAGACATTTTTAGAGAAATAGTAAATAAATTTTAAATCTTTGCGTCATTTTGTTTTTGCACTTTATATTTTTTATGCAATTATAAACCCTGCATAGGCAAACCCTTTCGTCTTTGTCTTTCATCTGGTAATTTTCCTTCCTGTTGGAAGTTCTTTCATTCAGCCTGTCCCAAAGAAGAGTGACCGCTCTCAACCCTCCAAGTATCGTCCAACTGTTTTCATTTCTTGCCTTTCTAAAGTTTTTTAACCTAGATTTAATAGGAAGAATCTTAAACACCTCGCTTCTCACAATCTTCTTTCAGATCGTCAGTATGGGTTTCGGTGAAACTTTTGCTATTGTGCTAGACATATCAAAAGCTTTTGATAGAGTCCTGCACAAGTGTTTAATTTCGAAACTGCCCTCCTTCGGTTTCTATCCTTCTATCTGTGCCTTCTTCTCTAATTTCCTTTCTGACCGATCTATAGCTGCGGTTGTAGATAGCCGTTGTTCTTCTCCCAAAGCTATTGACATTGGTGTTCATCAGGATTCTGATCTGTCACCCACTGTTTTCCTTTTATTTATCAATGATCCATTAAGTTGGACTTACTGTCCTATCCACGCCTGTACCGATGATTCCACTCTTCACTTCTCCACCCGCTTCGCAAAGCGTCCCTCTTAACAGTCACTCCATGATTTTTTCCTGCCACTTCTGATTGGGACAGAGAAAACCTTGCGGCTTTCAATGCCTCAAGAACTCAGTTCCTCCATCCATCTACTCGTCACAATCTTCCACACGACTATTCCCTTACCTTCAACAATACATAATTCAATCTTAACTTTTCCCTTAATATTCTTGGCGCTTTATTTTCTCGTGACCATTCTTGGAAAGATCATTTATACTCTCTTTCCAAAACAGCTTCTAAGAAGTTCGGTGTGCTGTACCGCTTTCGCAATTTCTTCACTCCTGCTCAGTTGTGCTCTGTACAGGAGTCTTGTCCGCCCCTGTATGGAGTACGATCCTCACGTGTGGGATAGCACAACCCCCACAGCCCTTCTTGGCCGGGTGGAATCAAAAGTTCTTCATCTCATCAATTCCCCGCCTTTTACTGACTGTCTTCAATCCCTCTTTCTTCGCTGCAATGCTGCCTCACGCTCTCTTTACTATCGCTATTATAACGGACACTACTCTTCAAAACTCTCTAACTGCATGCCTCCTCCTTTAAGGAGAGCACGTAGCACCAGACTTTGAACACATTTTCATTTTTTTTCTGTCCAACTTTCTAACGCAAGGGTAATCGGTATTTTCAATCCTTTATCTACACAACCGGTTAACTCTCTGAACAATCTTCCTCAATCTATTTTCCCCCCTACCTATGACCTCCAATCTTTCAAACGCAGAATGTCCAGGCATCTCAAAAACCTGGACCTTGATTTTGGTTCTCTTTTTCTTCTATAAGGTGGGGAGGGGGTCGTTTTTGAGGGTAATCGCCTTGACCCCTTCTTCCTCCACAAAAAAGACAATACTACAGTATAACTTATGAATATTTAGAATAGTGGCTTGAAAAAGAATTATTTAAAAAGGCCATTTTTAAATATACAGAAATATGATTGCAATAAATAAACAGCACTTAGTAAATTCCTAAAATATGTGGCGTATTATTGATACAGGTGAATCCCGCTTAATGTAGTTTCTTTATAACGGAATTAACAAATTACTACCATTTTTCGTTTAGCGTAGTACTAGCTACGTCACACTACGCATACGTACTGCGTACACTCGCTTCACAGACGTCTGTTTACATAGAATTTGCCCGCGCATTGACTACGTTAGTTTGTGGTGTTTTCCTGCTTCATCATTTTATCATTACTAACCATTATTTCCTTTACATTATTGTCGTCAACTGTACGCCCTTGACAATTGGTTAGGTTAAGTCATGATATTTTCTTTAAAATATTCCACTTATTTGCAATGATAACCACGACTTGTTTCTGTTTAAATAGAAAAATAAAAAAAAAAATTATTTTTGTAAAAGTGATGCGGGGGGAAAAGAAACAAGTACCTTAATTTGTTTTAATTAAATTAATTTAATTGTGTATTTTATTATTTCTATTTTGCATAAAGGCATATAATCGTGAACTCCATGTAGTTTACTGGTCTTATCCAGTAATAAGGTTCCACTGTGATTAATGCAAATCTATATGAGCAGCTACCACAATACAACTTTTTATATACTAGTGAATTTGAACCAAAAATAGACATTACACAACCAACCTCTATACTCCCTCATTCCCCTTCCCCACCCACCAGTCTTCTTTCTATTACGCCTGCTCATCAGTGTTGCCAAACCCGCGTTTTACCCCCCCAATTGGGCTATTTCGAATTGCTTGTCGCGGCATAAAATATTCTTACTGCTTTGTGTCTAAAATTGGGCTACTTTTGAAACAGGAAGCCGCGCGCTGCAAGAGTCAAATCTATTAAAATTAATTAAATTTAATGAGACAGTCACTTATTTATAAAATTTTGTTTTAAACTATATATATATATATATATATATATATATATATATATATATATATTTTGGCTTTTTAATTTTTTCTGTAATCTATGCAGGTAGACTGGGGTGAAGCAGTCTATAAACAAAGAAATGCAGCTGTCTTAGCTTTCATCCTAGTGCTAGTATGATAAAGGCTGTCAAAGACAGTTCATTCTACGATCATATTCAGCATTAGCATCCATAAATCATAATGCATATGTGATGTAATAAGCCTATGTATTAATGCATTCAGTTTATTAAATAAATGCGTTTATTGTGCAGCTTATTTTCCTATAATTTTATTTATTTATGGAAAATCCGTCACTAATTCTCACAAATAAATTAAAATAATGTTCCCACTGAATATGAAAACTTTAGCGCGCCCTGATGGGCCATAATAGCCCTTAGCATGCCCACTTTAAAAATATTTATGAAGTTCTTGTGTTCTTATAATTTGGGCTAATTTTAAATTCTTCGCCGCGTCTCGCGAGAACCATCCGCCACGGTTAGGTAACTAAAGTTTTTGGCAACCTTATTGCTCATCATTATCATATACTCCTCATTCTTTTTAGATGTTTTTCACTTCCATCCTCAACCTGTTTTGTTTTTCACATTCCCAGTGTGTGAGGGGTGAGAAAGTGTTTTGGAAACAGTAGACAATGATACTCCAGCTTTAGCAGCTATTTGTCTTTGAGTGTTGCCTTCTTTATGGAGAACAATAATTTTCAACCTATTCTTGTATGAAATTTCTTTATTTGGAGCCATTATACTATCTTATCTGTAAAAAAAAATCAGAAGATTAGACAATTTTTGCATTAAAGTTTAACAAATAAGACGACATTTTTAAAGAAACTTGCGATTACCTGAGTGTATAAACATGTGTGATTTATTAAATCTATAAAACATGTTATTGCATCAAATTGAATAGTATATTTACCAGTAAAGACCCTGGCCCTCAAAATTAGCAAAATCAATAAAAATTAGTGGTGTACTGATTCATCGGCATTGGCAGAATCGGCCATTTTTTGGGCATTGGCATCAGCCAAATTTAGCTGATTCTCTTACTGATTATTTGAAGTTTTAAAATTTTCATTACAAAACAAAATCTACATTTACAAAAAATTGAACACCAAATACACTATGATAATTATATACAATTTATACTCATTTCAAAGTGTAATTATATAAAAAATATTTTACATTCACAAAAATGGCAAAGTATAAAAAGTTGTCCATAAATTTACATTTTCTCGACTAGCTAATCTCTAAATATTATAAACTATAGTAATGTAATTGTAATTGGTTGTGTAATGTCTATTTTTGGTTCAAATTCACTAGTATATAAAAAGTTGTATTGTGGTAACTGTTTATATAGATTTGCAGTAATCATAATGAAACCTTATTATTGTATAAGTCGAGTAAACTACATGGAGTTCAACGCTGTTCACGATCATATTAACTGTTTATCTTTATGAACACAGACATTACATCATAATTACCTGTATGTCAATGACTGCACATTCAACTGTCCTTTAGGTATATTATATATGTCTGTGTTATATGTTCTTGGACTCAGTTGTCCCCCCTCCACCCCACCTTCCCCCAGTTGGGGTACCTTGACTATCACTGCGGCTTTGCCACATGTACAGAGTCGCCTGTGAGGCGAGGAACATTACATATGCGGGCAACTGTACCTTCCGATAATACATACATTTCAGTGAGAAAATGTGCTTCGTTTAGCCTAGTTTGGCTTAACGTAGTTTTCAAGGAACGTATCTACAATGTTAAGTGGGGTACGCCTGTATTTAAAACAATTTATTAGTTATGAAATTTTAAAATGTTAAAAGCTGTAGGCTTATTACTTTTAATCCTGGTGGTGCCCGAGTTATTTCATTTGGATAAGTTGAGTTCAAGTGCCCGGGTAATCCTCTTTTGGATTAAGAAGAGTCTCTCATTTAACGGTGAAAAGTAAAGGGGAGAACTGAGCTATATGTATATATATATATATATATATATATATATATATATATATATGCAAGCACTAAAATCACAAAATAACACGTGACCTTATTAATAAGCAAACAACTATAGGGAAAAGGAAACACAAAGTCCGAGTGAATATATCACGAAAGCGCTCGGACTTTGTGTTTCCTTTTCCCTGTGGTTGTTTGCTTATATATATATATTAAAAATCTCAACAAAACCTCTAAAAATTATGAAACTTTTCGAGGAGCTTCTTTCCTCTTTCAGGTAAGAAGACTAAAATGAAATAAAAGTTACAGGAAGAGAACGGCATATGAGCCTCATGTGTCTTCTCACTTTCTCACTTTCTCACTTTCTCACCATCCACCCTGTTAGGAATGTCCTGTCAGGTAACGAGCCCCACGAACGTTCTCCAGGCCGACCGATCCCGATAGAGTTGACTCTCCTCCACATCTTCTATGGTTCTTTCTCTAGCACTGATAGCTTCTTGTATGGTATCTCTCCATCTTTTCCTTGGTCTTCCCACTGGTCTCCTTTCTCTCGGCGTCCAATTATAAAATTGTAGTGGGTACCTTTCCTCTCTCATTCTTCGTATGTGGCCGTTCCACCTTAATTGTTTTTTCTCTATACAAGTTAATACTGACTGGACTCCAAGTTCTTGCCTTACTCTCTCGCTTCTAATTCTGTCCCTCAGGGTTACTCTCCTTATCAACCTCAAAACTTGTATCTCGCCTGCTTCAATCCTACTCTTTTGAGAAGTGTTCAGAGCCCAACACTTTGATCCATAAATTAATATTGGGCGGAGAATCGTGGTGTATATTAAAATTTTCACTCCAGTTACTACATTTTTTCTCTTCTCTCAGGATGGGATAAAGCATCCCTACATTCCTCAAGAACTTCACAATTCTTTCTTTTAACTCTTCTCCACTACTTCCTTGCTCACTTACAATCACTCCTAAATATTTGAACTTATCAGTCTGGTTTAGCTGTGTTTCCCCTATTTGTGCATTTATGTTCTCTCTATTCCTTGATAGTGCCATCACTTCGGTTTTCGGCCTCTTGATCTTCATGCCATGATCACTCATAATTTCATCCCATCTTTGTAGCGCTCTCTGTAACTCCTCAAGATCTCTTGTTATCACCGCTGCATCGTCTGCATATACGAAAGTGTGTTCTTTGTCTTCCTTAGTACAAATTCTTTACAAACATCTATCCATATAGAGAATAAACAATAGTGGCGAAATCACGCTTTCCTGTCGCACCCCTGTTACCACATTGAACTAATTTTCTCTTCCTTCATTTGATCTTACCGAGTTAATGCATATTTCATACAAGCCCTTGATTACCCTTATCAGTTTATGACTTAATCTATACATTGGATCTTCCAACACCTGCCATAATCGATCTTAGTCTCCTCTAGGATTCTTTCATAAATTTTGCTTGCGCAGGTAAGAAACGAAATTCCTCTTTAATTTTGACAGTCTCGTTTATCGCCTTTTTTGTATACCTGGCATATTATTGCTTTACTTCACTCAGATGGTATACATTCCTCATTCCATGCTTGGTTAAACACCTCAGTCAACCATCCAGCAATTTCTTCTCCAGTTTTATAGAACTCATTACTAATACCATCAATTCCAGGACTCTTGCCGTTTTTAAGTTCTTTAATTGCATTTTTTACCTCAGTCATGCTAATAGGTTGGTTTTTATCCAACTCTTTTTCCCGTGCTCGTATTTGCAGATCTTCTTCTTGCTCTTCTTCCCGTACTCGTACTCCTGGATATCTTTCTTCTTCCTGCGGTACCTCATTCACTACATTTAGTAATTCGTTAAAATATTCTTTCCATCTATCTTCCACATCGATAGGGTCAATTTGGGGCTCTCCTTCTTTACTTAGTATTGAATGAACCTCAATATTATCTCCCTTTCTATATTTTTTCGCCATTCCATAGATTAATTTTTTCGTACCTCTCATATCTTCCTGTGTGTCTTGTCCAATTCTTTGCCATGCTCTCCTTTAGATCGTCTTTTTATTGTTTCTGAATGATTTCTTGCAGTGATATAGTTGCATCTGCTCTCTTCCGTTCTGTTTTTTATCCATAAACGAAACATCTCATTTCTTTCTTTTCAAGGCTTCTTTGACCTCCTCCGTCCACCATACAATCCTCTTCTTTCTACCCCCACTTATTTTCTTAACTCCAACTGTTTCCCTTGCCACCAGCTCAATCCCTTCCTTAAGTTTCCTCTATCCTTCTTCAACATTTCAGCTGTATCTGAAGCTTCCATCCAGTTTTCTCTCATCTTTTGTTTAAAACTCTCTAATATATTTCCAGCTTTTAAATTTTCTATTTTATATCGTTCTTTAAAAAGTTTTCTGGTTCGGATCCTTTTCACCCATCTTATTTTGCCTATTACTAATCTATGATCTCCATCTAATGAAACGGATGGTACACTTTTCACATCTAAAACTATCTCTTATCATTACACAGCAAAAGGTCTATCATTGATTTCTCTGTATATCGGTGAAATACCTTGTTCTATCGGTACCACGTCCATTTTTTATTTTCATTTCGTCTAACAAAGCTATTCATTACTGCAAGGCCGTTTCTCACTGCAAAATCCAACCGTCTATCACCGGTGGTCCGTACTTCTTTCCCCTATCCCAAAAGCTCCAACAACAGACTCTAATCCATCTCTTTGATAACCCACATGCGCGTTCAAGTCTCCCATAACAATTTTGATCGTGCCTCTCATCCTATCATATACATCTTGTAGATTTTCTAAAAATTCCGTTTTTTCCTCCATTGGTCTCCCTTGATGGGGTGCGTAGACCTGGATAATAGCGTGTAGCGTCATTGGGCAAAGTGTAACGGATCAAGAGGCACATTTCAGGTTTTGTACAATTGATCTCCCTAAATTAAAAAATGAAAACAACATTTTTTTTGTGACAAGTGCAACACTTCCTTTTTCGCATGTGAAAATCGTGAAAATTGCTAGTTACCCATAACTTTTGGACCCTTGCTTTCCTAGGGTTTGAGCTATCATTTGACCCCTTACAATGTACTGCTTTTCAGGAAAAATAGAAAAATTTATTTTTGGAATAAACACACACTGTAGGTAGGTAGGTAGGTAGGTAGACTGATAGTTTTATTTAGTAAATGATACATTAAAATCTTGTTTAGTTTTGAATGACGGTATAAAGTCACCGGATTTAAGTACTGATCTAATGTAACCATCTCTTGAATCCTTTCCATACACTGCCCAAGACGCTTCAGTTACCATCCTAACAAAGCGTTCTACACCTTGGGAGTGACATGGTATCCGGACAACAAGGGGCTCTTCAGTGATCTTATCGAGTTGTTCGACAGAGAACTGCTTCGTGAGTGGTTGTTCCATTGTGCACTCCTCCACTGGTGGAAGTAAATCTTTCAAATTCTGAGCACTTTGTTTGATCTTTGGTGGCCGAAATTCTCTGACTTGCTGTTGAGCAGGTTTGGGAGCTCGTCGAATGGTCTTGATTATATCGATGGCCAATTTCCGGTTTGCTTGATCCGCATCTGCAAGCATTGCCAGTAGAATATTTTCAAGGTGAGCCCAATATGCATTTCTTTGGATCACAGGCCATGTGACAGTCTTTCTAGCTGGTGGCAGTAATCGTAGCAGCTAGATTTGCTCCAGGAAATGTTTTGGGCCATCTGTGCACCTTGGATGGCACTTGATGCTAAACCACATGGGTCCATAGTGGCACACGACAAACTGTGTGAGTGAATACAGTTCATCACTTGGCTGCGCCATCGCTACATATAGCCGACAAATTCTGCTGGCAGTTGTAACCCATCTTGCATGGGAGATTGGTCCAGGCTTCTCTCGTAGAAGATCTTCATTAATGACACCAGTCCTTATCGCTTTCATCATTCTGTAGAGGTAGGCTTGGTCACGACTCAATTCCTCTAGAGGAAAGTGGCAAACTTTCACATGTGGCCAAAGCTTTGCCAATTGGTCCTTTCCATTGAGTTGCAGATTCTGTTGGGCCGATGAGTTCCTTGCACAAGTGGCGCAGTGGGAGTTCATTTAAATGCAGACTACAGATGAACCAGTGCAAAGGGCGACACAGGCGGCACTCTAGCAGGTGTATTGCTCCACTTCTGTGCCCTGTGTTTGTGGCTGTGCTGTCGGCTCCCACTGCAATTATCTTATCTGCAATACCCATTTCTTCAATAGCATTTTGAAGTCCATCCGCAATGACAGTGCCAGTTCCTCGTTCCAGTGTCAGATGGCTTAGATGGAAGGTTTCAGGCTCTCCCACCAGCACATAGTGGCCTTCAACTTTCTTTGTGCTGTACCATTTGTTCCCTTTTTTCTCTTTGACAAGTGTCATGTCTTTCCGCCCATCAAAATATAAAGCAGTGACTTCCACATCGTGGTAGTTACTGCTTCCTTCAGATCCCTCCGTACCTTCTGCCGTGCTCTCCATACTTTGTTGTGGTCAATTACGTTTATCTGATCATCAGAACTAATGATGCCATAGTCAACCAATGTTGCAGTGCTGATAGCTGCAGCAGCCCTATTCGATACACCATACCGGTCAGCTTCCAAAGCAACAGTGGGAATCGGTGTGATGTTCCTGTCCTCCTGGGCACTATCACCCATCCTCTCATCACCAACACTTTCACCACTGGAGTCTGCTTCTGCTTGAGCTGATTCGACCACATCTGCAGAGGATGCTACCTCTTGCCGTTCCGTTTTTCTTCTATTCTCTTCTTCTTGTCTTTCTTGCATCCGATCCTCTCTTGACTCCCTTCTCTCCATCATCTGAGTCACATTCGTATCCACCCGACTGATCTGCATGATCCGCGTGGTTCTCTGGTCGATCAGAAAGGCATGCTCTCGTCGTGGAACTTTCATTTCTTTTTCACAGTGGCATGCAGACAGATCATCGCATTGGTAGACAACTATGTCAAACAATTGATTCAGGCTTTCCTCGAACTTCTTGGTTTTTGTGGTCTGCTTGCCTTGCTTCGATGCTTGTGAGCCTTTCTCCATCAATCGGAACAGCTTGGTCTTCACATTCTTGATTGGCTGTGATGGAATGTTAGCACGATTCCAAAGGTCAATGAGTGTTTGGCATACCTCTGGAAGAATCTCCCTTGCTGGTGTACTTGTTCTCCTTCAAGAAGAGGAAATGCCTTGCAACTTGTATACGGGTTGGAAGTTCAGACAGAGGAAGCTCTGATAGTGGAGAACCAAAGACAATGTGGCTGGCAGATCCCCGTGTTCTTTGCGTGCTCATTGTACCGGCAAAACTCAACAAGTATCACACAGGAATACTGAAACAAAAACACAAACGTATAAATAAAAAATATATATGATTATGAGTATGTATATATATATATATATAAGGCTTGGTTTATTGGTAAACAATAAGTTTACCAATATATATATAAAAATATACTGCACACACATATGTATTATGTATATAAATATCCATAGGTATATAAATTATATACCCTAAGACATATAACAAACTTATAAACAATGTAAAACACAACAAAACAAAGAAATGTGTATAATGTATATATCACAAAACGCACCTTTCGTTAGTACCTTGGGGTTTTTGAACACCCCATCCACAGAAAAAAAACTTGTTTCTCTCAAGCGAGCTAGCATAGAACTAAGAAATTCCAGGGGATGACTCACTGAGAATAATTAGAAAGCTGCCAGAAGTACCATGTCAGTCAGTGTTGCCAACTGTAATTAACAAGAATTTTGTATTTTCTTTACATGCGAAAAAGGAGGTGTTCTGCTTGTTGCAGAAAATTTTTGATTTCTTTTCTGAAATCAGCAAGGTTGATTGTACAAAACCTGAAATGTGCCTCCAGATCGCCCATGACGCTACACGCTACTGGATAATGCTCATCGTTTTATCTTTAAGTCTTAAGATGATAGCCATTATTCTCTCATTAACAAATACTGCATTTATTACTTTTTTTGTGTTATTCGGGTTTGAAAATGATCGCCACTTCGTGTCTTTTTTCACCCGGTCTTCCTTTGTACATCATAACATAATCTTTGTGCAGTTTTTATTCCCTCTCCAAGATATCTAACCTCACATACCCCCAGAATGTCTAGTTGTCTTTCATCCATCAATTCAACCACTTCCTCCTCTTTACTTGTGAACGTGCTTGCATTAATAGTGGCAATTTTACATTGGTTATTCCTTTATCGTAGTCCGTTTTCGCGCCAAGTCGTATATCGAAAGTTCGACCGGTTCCGAGGCTCATCATTGGTTTCACGAGCAATTAAATTTTTGCCTGAGCAATTCCACCAGCGGTTTGCTAGGCCTGTCCTGGCTTCTAGAATAGCTAGCACTTTGGGCGACTACCCACATCCACCCCCCCCCCTCATTCGAGGTTACAAAACAGGAAATTTTCACCTGTTTCGGGAATAAGGAACGTAGTACATTCGGGCCCCTACACAGGGACAAGGTAGTGCCAGCTTGGATATCAGATATTGTTGATACCCAGATAGGGGTATTGTTGATACCCAAAGAGAGGTAGACGAAAATGGTGCAGGAAAGATTTCAAGAGCGTTTCGAGCTAAAACTTGATGTAAAAGTGGATCGATGTAAAAATTACCTCTATCATTTTAGTCTTCTTAACCCGAACGAAAAGGAGTACAGGGTGTCCCATAAGTCCGGCATCATAGGAGAAATTCATATTTTTCTATTTCTACAAACCATAATTCATATGCTCGGGATGCCAATTTCCCGTCCACCATTCTGTTCAGTGACGAGGCTGTTTTTTATGGGAATGGTGAGGTAAATCGACAGAACACCCGCTACTGGTCTCAAAACAACCCTCACTGGTATACCTCTTCAAAGAAACAAGGTGCATCTTGGGTGATGGTATGGTGTGGCATTTGGAAGGATCGCATCATAGGCCCCCTCTTTTTCGATGAACATGTCACTGGAGGCACCTACCTCCGTATGCTCAAGGAAGAAGCATTTCCCAGTGTCTTGAACGAAGAAGGAAATTTCCCAACATGGTTCTAGCAAGACGGCGCTCCTGAACATTACAGCACCCAAGTAAGGGAATACCTGTACCAACAATTCCCTGGTCATTGGATAGGACGTCGAGGGCCTGTGGAATGGCCAGCTAGAAGCCCGGATCTCACGCCACTAGATTTTTATCTCTGGGGCCACTTGAAAGCGCTGGTATACGCAGAGAATTAGGAGTGTTGAACATTTGCGGCAGCGCATTATTGGGGCATGTAACACCATTACTCCTGACATCATTCACCGTGTGCTTGCTGACTGGGTATCACGTCTGAATTTGTGTATTGAAAACAATAGTGGACATATTGAGCATGTTCTGTAAATAAAAGCTTTTGTTTTGCCTTTTTTTATTTTTTTCCTATGATGCCGGACTTATGGGACACCCTGTAGATCTCGAAAAGCTTCGTAATTTTTAGCACTTTTATCTTTTATTTTTAATTGAGATTTTTAACTTATACATTTCAGTACGGTCATTGTACGGTTAACATTTTTTATAAAAAATGATCCATGAATTTCTTCGATTCTTTGTGCATTCACTTTTTAACTAATTTTATTGTTCGTAAGCCATATTTTTTTAAATGTCTTCATAATTTAGTATTGACGCATGAAATGAAAGTCAACAGTAGTTCCTAAATCACTTTGTACAAGAAAAAGTTTTCAAAAGGCGACCTCTCCCTTTCCTTATTTTTATGAACAAATTATCAATATTGAGATTGTTTGTATGCAGTCTAATTTAGATTTTAAGTTTTATAAAGTTAGGTCAGCCTTTAATGATTTTCTTAGTTACTTCTCTGGTTTGTTAGTGAATGACGAGACTCTCACTAAAGTTTTAGACTGTTGTCATGCTTTTGTTGAGAAAAATTAATTTACTGAAGCTGAGGTTTGATAATAAGTTTGAGAAACTCTTTCGTGATAGTCTTTGTTTAAAATTTTCAAACTTCGACAATATCTCGAACCTTTCAAATTATAACCTCTCTTTTTATACGAAAAGGTCATTTGGGGTTATGATAACTCTTTCGGTATTAATAATTAATGCAAGAATTTTATTCAAGATTTTGTAATCTCATTCGATAAATACAGTGTTGGTTCGCAGTTCATTCACAATGAAATCAATCTGTGGTGGCTGTTTCGGTGACCCGTCCACTGACCTGTTCGTCGGTGAGTGCACACGACACAATTTCTATTTAGTTCATATAAATGCATCGATATTCACTTACAGACAACTCGGATGTTACAATTTAAGGGGTAGCGTGAACCCATTGATGTTTTTCTTCGGATTAGTTTTCACTTGTCTTCAACTAAGTAAATTAATATTGTTTATCGTATATTAATTTCAAATTTTGCCTTCATTTTAAAATAATTTCAGATTTTACCTTTATTTTAAAATACTCACGTTTTGGACCTAGTTTGTTTCATGGACTGCTGTCGATTTTCCTACGAAATTGCAAACAAGGGCAGTAGATGACCCTGATTTTGTTTCTGCAATCGGTTTTCTTGAGAAACCTAACCTGACCTAACCTAACCTGACCTGACCTGACCTGACCTAACCTAACCTAATCGAATTTCTTATACTATTGTTTTTGGCAAGATATCGCACTAATTCTTGTCATTTTTTGTGAATTTGTATGGCGTAAGCGCCACACCAGCTCGGACTTATTCAAAAAGATGGAGTGTATTGCGTCGTTTCAGTAAATAAATTTATTCAATTTCCAATAACAGTTTTCGTTATCATTTCTCAAGAAAACCTATTGCAGAAACAAAATCAGGGTCATCGACTGCCCTTGTTTGCAATTTCGTAGGAAAATCGAGAGCAGTCCATGAAACATAGTAGTCCCCACGTTTTTACCTTTAAACCACTAATAAAAATTTACACAGTTTTATTAAGAAACTTATACCTTTAATCTTATGTTCTTACACAGGTTAAATTAAATTACACTTACGTTGTACAGTTAATAACAAGGTTAAGCCTTGACCGAAAATCAAGTAGGCCCACAGAAACGATATAGACCTAGCGCGACATGAATAGAAGCTTAGGGCCGCGGATAGAATTCACTATTTCGTTGGCCAAGGCGTGGTGGGTCGGGGGAATAATGAACTTACCAAATTAAGTTCATTTTAAATATATACCCTATTTCCCACGGGCTGGAATAGAGAAACTGAAATAAAGATAAGAAGAGAGGGGGAAAAAAGGCGACTATCTCTTCGTGACAACTTGTTCTTCACTGTCTCAGAAGCAGCGTTGCCACTCATGAAAAACAAAATTTTTCAAGACATGCACGAGATTTTTTCTAGATGGGTAAAAAATTTTCAAGGTACCGCTAATCTACAATTGTGTGATTATTTTCATTAGAACTTTAAATTAAAATTTAAAAAACAGGCTACAATACACCTTTATACCGACTGTTTTGTCGAGTCGATTTTTCAAGATCGAGTAAAATTTTTCAAGGAGTGGCAACGCTGCTCAGAAGAGACTTTTGATTTTCATCTTGCGTCGTGATAGAACATTATGGTTAATATTGGTTATTTCACCCAGTCACACCCAGTTAAAACAATACCATATATTGAATCCCCATTAATAAATAACAAAGAAAATATCCATCTTATCTTGTGCAAATTGGTCTAAATTATTATTTTTTTTAATTATTTTTTGGCGTTGTTGTTGTTGTTGGTTAGCCGATCAGCCCACCCTGATCGAGCAACCCGGCGGCACGCAGGTAACCGATCGCCCTCTCCGGAGTGGACCAGAGGTTCAGCGCACTAGTGATGTTGTGTTGTATTGTGTTCTATATTGTGCTAGAGCGGTACAGTCTGTCATAATGTGTTCAATTGTTTGTGGGGTGTCCTGGAACAGGTGGCAGGTGTCGTCTGTGGAGTTGTCTAGTCTGTGTTTACTGTATATGGCCGTAAGTTGGGGTGATGTCCATATCGGAATCGTGCTAAGTTAACTCGATCCGATCTGCTCAGGCTGGTCTCTGACCTGTCAGTGGGTGGCGGCTTCGCACCTAGGACCTCATTCGGACCGAGTCGTGTCAGTGCTTTGTGGGTTAGGTGTGTGTGTGTGTGTGTTTTCTGTATTGTGTGATGTATGTGGGGCGTGGTATGGCATGGAGTATTTGGTTATAATGTCTCTCTGGTGTTACCTTAATGGTGCGAGGTGTTGGTACATGATTGTACATGTAGTGGCAAGGGTGTTGTGGGTTAGTTGTCGTTGCTGCCATGAATTGTGTTCCCCTCATGTCTAAATGTTCCCTAACTTTCAGTATTTTTGTTTCTGTGTGCAGGTGTTCTATTGGTGTTGTTTGAGTGCATCCTGTAATGATACGAAGTGCGTTGTTTTGTATTGACTGTAAGGTGTTTATGTGTGTGTTTGAGATAATGGGTACCCAGCAAGGGCTAGCATAGTCCATAACTGAGCGAATATATTGTTTTTATATGAGTGATGTTGTTTCCTGCTGGTGTCCAAAGTTTGTGCCTATTAGTACCCTAAGCGTGTTAAGTCTTGACGTACATTTGTTTTTAATGTCCTGAATGTGGTTTGCAAAAGATAATGATGTGTTGTATTTGACCCCAAGTATTTTGGTCCTGTGAGTGTGTGGAATGTTTGTGTTGTTTAGCGTAAGCTGTGGAGTTATCTAGTGTTCTTTTGTGTTGCTTGTTAGCAAGGTGATGGTTGATTTTGTGGGCACTACTTTGAGTCTATTGTGTGAGAGCCAGTCTTGTATATTGTTTATGTATGTTTATCGATGTTGTTGTGGGTGGATGTTAGAGTGATGTCATCTGCATATGATGATAAGATAAGCTTGTTATCTATGGGTGTTGGAATGTCATGCATGTATAAGTTGAAGAGTGTTTGTGAGAGAACAGAGCCTTGATTGACCCCGTTCGGAAAAAGCTTGTTTTTGGATGACTTGCCATTAAATGTGACATGTGAATATGTTCCTGAAAGATAGTTGCTCAGCAACCTTTTGGTGTTATTGTGCATGTTTGTGTTGAGTATTTTGTTTATGAGAGGGGGGCGTGGAATAGCATCAAATGCTTTACTAATGTCTATTGTTGCTAATAGTGTACGTTGAGCTGGTCGTCTGGAGTTGATGCCATCTATGACGTGCTACGTGAGGTTAGTGAGTAATGTCGTGGTTGAGGGTGAGGTCTGAATCCATTTTGAGTAGGCGATAGTGGTATGTGTGGGTTCGTGATTTGTAAAATTAGTCTTTCTGTTACTTTGGAAGGTGTGCATAGTAAAGTGATGGGTCTATAGGAAGCTCGTTCTGTTGGATATTTGTTTGGCTTGAGTAGTGTAATAATTTTACCTTGTTTCCATATGTCAGGAATAATTCAGTGTTGGTATGAATATATGCTGATGTTTGTGAGAACTAGTATTCCCTGTAGGCCTAAGTGTTTAAAGTGTATGTTAGATATGTTCTCTGGTCCAGTAGCCTTCGAATTCTTAATGTTTTTGATGATCTACAGATCTACAGCAGGTAAGGATAACAAAGACCCTAAGATCCACTCTAAGGTTAGCCCGAGAGAAAGGAAAGAGTAAGGGGTTAAAAGAGGAGAATAAGGGGTTAAGTAAGTAGCAAAACCTATCATTCGTGGATTAACATTCATTCAGAAAAAGAGAAAAAGACTCACCATCATCATCCGCCGGCCACTGCCGACAAGTCGGAAAAATAGTCGAAGAGAATAGGAAAGGCGTGAAAGATGAAAAGAAGTAAAATAAGAACGCTTACAAACCATGCAAACTACAGACATGCAAGTAAGGAGAGGATAAGAAAAAAAAAAGGTAGGTAGAGTATAACAAAAAGTGGGTTAGTTTATGCTACGAGCTACGTCTACGTTCGTGTTAGTCTAATTTTTTTTTTTAATAATTTTATTGCTGGCATATCATATGCTGGCATGTCACAAGCTGGCATTAATCGTCAACAGACTCACCCTCGACCATCACCCCCAGAACTCCTGGTGCTAATTGTTTTATTATTTTAAACAACGTTAATATTCTTAAAATGCCTATCTAAACGGTTTTTAAGCATATTAACGCTGGTAGAGTTCACGACAGAGGCGAGAAGATTATTCCATTTATCAATTACTTTGAACGTAAAAAAGTTTTTAGTGATGTTAGTAATGAACCGTCTGCCACGCAACTTAAATCCGTTATTACGAGTATTGCTATTATCGAAAGTGAACAGTTTGTCAAAATTTACGTTATCGATTTTATTAACGATTTTGAAAACTTCAATAAGCTCCCCCCTTAATCTCCTAGATTCGAGTGAATGCAAGTCTAATTCTTTAATCCTATCTTCGTAAGACTTGTTGCGCAATGACGGAATTAGTTTCGTGGCGCGACCCTGAACCCTTTCCAACCTATCAATATCCTCACGCAAATACGGCACCAAAACTGAACGGCATATCATAAATGAGGCCTGACTATGGACTTGTAAAGGGGCAATATAATATTCTTCGATTTAAATTCGAAATTACGCTATGAAGCCGAACATCCTATTAGGTTTTGCGCAAGACTCCAGTCACTGGTTCCTAAATTTAAATCCTTAGATACGCGTACGCCTAAATCTACTTCCTCGTCAACGCTCGCTAACAGTCTATTGTCCATCGTGTACGTGTAATTATTGTTACGAGAAACTATATGCAAAATTTTACATTTGTCTACGTTAAATTGCATCTGTCACTTATCGTTCACTCCATAATCCTATTTACATCGTCTTGGAGCCTATTTCTATCGTCCACGTTAACAACTTTACCGTCTATTTTAGTATCATCCGCGAATTTTGACGCGTTACTGGTCAACCTTACACCGATGTCGTTATGTAGATTACGAATAGCAATGGGCCTAACACTGAACCCTGAGGGACACCGCTACCTACGTCCAACCACCCCGATTCACTACCATTAACAACGACCTTCTGTTTTCTAGCACGAAGCCATTCCTTTAACCAGTTAGCTACCTGACCGCGTATACCGTGAGCTTGAACCTTCACAATTAATCTATGCGGAACTGTATGTATCGAATGCTTTTTTAAAGTCTAAATGAATAACGTCAGCCGCTCTATGCCTATTGTATTTGCGCACAATTTCGTTATAAAACTCTAAAAAATTTGTTAAACAAGATCTATGGCGTCGAAACCCATGCTGACTACTATTAATCAAATCGCGACTTTCTAAGTGATCGACGTTACGGTCCCTAACTACAGATTCCAAAAGTTTACCGACAATTGACGTTAAGCTAATAGGCCTATAATTGCTAGCTACTGTGCGGTCGCCTTTTTTAAAAATGGGCGTAACGTTAGCTAATCTGTCGTCTTCAGGAATAATCCCCGCTTCCAGTGACTTATTAAAATTTTTTTTAAGGGGCTTACTATAACGTTTTTCAAATCGTTCAAATGTCGAGGATAAAGCGCGTCAGGGCGTGGAGCCTTGCTAACTTTTAACTTATCGATATAATGCGCAATCTCACCCTCGTAAACATTTATATCATTCAAAATAGTCTCGCTACTAAATGGAACGATATCGTCCACGTCGGGGACATTATTTACGTCTTCTACGGTAAAAACTGTCGCAAAAAAGTTGTTAAAAATACCCGCCATCGCCTGAGCGTCGGAAGCCAAAGCGCCGTTAGCGTCCACTTGAGGACCTATGTTATCTTTTATCGGCTTAGGATTAGTGACGTAGTCAATAAACCTTTTGGGATTATGTTTACTATCCGCAGCTATAAGTATCTCTAAATTACGCTTAGTATTCCTAACAAATCTTTTAACCTGACGTTTAAGCTCGATATATCTATTAAAGTTAGCTGCTGTGCCATTGCGCTTATTAAGTCTATACGCTGTGTTACTCTCGTTTATGAACTCGCCTATTTCCCTAGTCTACCACTTAGGCCTACCATGATTTCTAGGGCGCTTGGGCCTACGAGGAATAAACTCCCTTTCGATATTCATAAAACTTTCTTTAAACGCCTCCCAATGCAAATTTGCGTCATCACCCATAAATAAATTAACCCAGTCCACTACCCTCATCCTGTCCGCAAAACTATCAAAATTAATCCTAGGAAAATCGGGGACTTCTATTACGTTACTATCCTTACTGTTTTCTATCAATAGCTTAAACCTAATAATTTGGTGATCGCTACATCCCAAATTCTCGCCTACTTCTAAACCTTCAACTATATTATCGTCGTTCGTCATCACCACGTCTAAGATATTGTCACTGCGCGTTGGTTCTGTAACCATCTGTCCTAAGAAATTATCTTCCATGAACTCAATCAGTCTCAAACCCTCATCATTACCAATAAAAGTCTCATAATTAATGTTAGGGCAGTTAAAGTCTCCGACAATTATACTATCCCGATTATTAATAAAGTTACCAAGAAGTGTGTAAAATCTAGTATCAGTATCGAGGGGTTGAACGGGAGGTCTATGAACAACAACAAAATTGAAGCTAATACTACGCGCCCTAACTTCAACGCATATCGCATTAATTGCTGCCGGAAAATCCATCTTAACCTCGATAACCCTAAGGGAATTATGAATGTACAGCAAAACGCCGCCACCAATCCTACAATGTAACCTATCATTAGTAAAAAGTTTAAAACCCGCTATATCAAGTTCCCCCAACAAGTCCCGAGTCATGGTATTTAACCACGTTTCGGTTATAGCAACTATATTGGAGTTGCCAGAATACTACGCGCGTTACAATAAAAGACGTTTAAATTATATTATCTTTTACTACGAATCTGCGTTTTAAAGGCGGCTTCGACCTATACAGCTTTCGAACGTTCTCATCGATTAACCTACCTAGTCTAGCATTCCCCATTTCATTGAAATGCACCCCCATATATTATAAAAAGGCTAGGATCACTAAATTCTGACCACAGCTTTACGAAGGGTACATTTTCCTCAGCACAAATCTCTTCTAGTTTAGTATTCAAAAATATTGTTTTTGACGTAATTCTAAGACCCAAACCGTGCCTAGGGTTAATACCTGGAACTAAAGACCAATCTGACCTTGCCTTCAGGGACCTAATTAACCCCCTATTCTCTCCAAAGATCAGGCCTATACGGCCTATAGGGCCTATACGAGTCGTTACCCCCTACCACCTCACCAACATCGAGTGACGGAAGGCAGCATCAATCCTATCTACTTTGTCTCTAATTCTGTCAACCCTGGCCCGTGGTAGACAGACCCTCCTCCTCTTGGTTGGATTCCGTTCAACAAACTCTTTATCCATATGGCGCACTAAGGAGTCCCCAAATAAAATAGTTTCCCCCTCGTTCACATCCCTATCCAACTGGGCGAGAGAGTTCGAAACCTCGATAGGAGGGGGGAGATTCCTATCACCTAACGTACGTGGCCGAGCTCTACCCTTAACTTCTCTAAATCCCTCCCCGTCTACTAATCTCGGACCAACCTTAACCCCTTCCTCAACTATGTCTAACCTACCCGATAAGCTACCTATACTAGAAACTAGATTCCTCACCTCACCCTTCAAATTACTAACGTCTTCAACGTTAGTATAGGTTCGGCCTTCGTCAACTGTAACCCTACCCCTGCCCTCATCAAGCGTTGCAAGTCTTTCAGTCACCTCGCTTACACTACGTTTTATATCAACTATTTCTTCCCTTAAATCACAAAAGAAACAAACCGATCTCTCGGTAATCGCCATAGGACCGCCGTTGTAATCCTTAAAATCCGTATACCACCGATTAAACCCACACCTAACACACGACGTTTTCCGCGACAGCATCGCGCAAGTTAAATTAGTTAATGTTTATAACCATCACAAGTTTAAGTTAAATTAAGCCGGCACGCAATGAAAACTTCTAAATCGCTAACAACTTCTAATATTCAGTTACTTAACTATAACAATGTGAATATAAACGCAAGTATATAAAATTCAGAACTTTCCAAAAGTAAATTAATCGGCAATATTCAAAAGTAGAAACAATAACAGAGAACCCAGGGAATACGTCCGCTTAGTAAGGAGTCTGGCTGACGATCTTGGTGGTTTGGTCTGTATTGAAGGGTGTGATGGTCCTGTCGAGTCTGTAGGTTTTCTTGTGTCTGGCTGTTTGTCTGTCTGCGTGTTTCTGGTTGTTGTCTCTGTTTAAGTGACTTATCTTTGCATAGTGATTAACTAGAATGTTAGCTTGTTGTGTATATGTTGGGATATTATTTTGGCTGCGACAGATAGCCGCGTGTGAGGTGTGAATGCCGCTGTTAGCGTGGGTAATGCTGTTTATAGTCTTGTATAGCCTGGATGTATCTGTGTAGTGGTTTAGTGTTATGAATTCCCTAAATGTTTCTGTTTGTTTTTCTTTGAGTTTGTTGTTTATTTCTGTGTTGAGCTGTTGTATCTGCTGTTTTATAGCTTCTGTGTGTGGTGTTTGTGTTTTATGTTTGAGGTTGTTACGTTGCCTTATGAGGTGGGCTATTTCTCTAGTGTAATTTGGGTTGTATTTCCTAATGTTGCCCTTGGGTATGTATTAAGTTGCATTATTGATGATCTGATTAAATGTCTTGAGTGTTGTATTGATGTTTATGATGAGTGTGCTGTTGAATGTGGTGAATTGTTCCTCAGTCTGTATTTTGAACTGTTCCCAATCAGCTTTCTTGTAATTTCTGTAAGTGTGCCTAAGGCTGTTGGGGCAGAGTGTAGAACGTGTTGTAATGATGATGGGCAGGTGGTCTGATGACAGTTGTTTTTCTGTTCTCCAGTGTGTATGTGTTGCTAGTGAGGGGGAACAGAACGTTATGTCGGGGGAGGAGTTTGAATATCCTGCTTGATGTGGTGTGTGTGTATGTTCTTCTGTATTGTTTTTGGCGTTTATGATATGTATGTATACACTATTTTGACCAATTGTCACTTTTTTTCATATTTCTGGTTACTGTTTCAAGTTCTGGCTACTTTTTTTATTCTAATTGGATTTAGTTTGGTGGCGTTTGCGATAGAATTATGACGTGCCGTTCGTGTGATTTCGACTTTGAGGAACTGATTCGCCATGTAGACGTAGATGAAGACAGAACATTGGAAGTTTTTATCAATCACGGCGTTATTCTCTCATCCTTAACTTGCCCGAAATGTGACAGTGAGTGCCTAATACGAAAAGATCAGAAGATATTTAGGTGAAATAATCAATATTAACCTGTTAAGTTAATTGAATGCCCGGTTAAGTTAATTGAATGCCCGGTTAGGTCAACTGAATACCTGGTTAGGTTAATTGAATGCCCGGTTAAGTTAATTGAATGCCCGGTTAGGTCAACTGAATGCCTGGTTAGGTTAATTGAATGTCCGGTTAGGTCAACTGTACGCCCGTGATGATTGGTTAGGTTAAGTCGTGATATTTTCGTTAGTTTAAACGGAAAATGACGAGAACAAATTTTTCTGGTCAATTTTGAGTTATTTTGCACAAATGTGATATCCGTTTCCTGTGCAAATGCGTAGTTTTCAAGATATCTCCACTTTAAGATAAGTGAAGATATCTCGAAAATTTCGCATTTGCGCAGAAAACGGATATCACATTTGTGCCAAACAAATCAAAATTGACCAGAAAAATTTGTTCTCGTCAAAAAACCCGACTGGGTGTAATAACCAATTTTTGTCGAACATTATTTATTACTCTTATTTCGTCCCACACCTCACTACACAAGTTTTACACAACTTATTTTATGAGTTTCATTAAATTCCTACTTCTTGTATATTATTTAACTAACTTATTTGGCCAATTTTACGATATTAAATTACTTAATTATATAGATCTAGTATTCTACGACAATTATAGATCCACGCCACGGGAGGTGGACATCACGTGACGGTCAAAGGCTTTGTGCTAAATGTTACGTATTCCTGTAAACTCATCTGAGGCCTATTTCATAACTTTATAATCCATCTATTAAACCTATGTTTTTCATTTACTGAATTGAATTGAATAACTTTTATTAATAATAAAATAAATACATTGGTTTGACAGTTTACAAAGAGATAAATAATTGTGAAGCTGGATTATTTATTTTATTTTATTTGGCCCTTAAGCTTTAGGCTTTACTGGACTCTTATTAAAAATAAACAGCTAGTTATTATTAATTAATAATAAATAACTAAATAAGTATCATTAATAGTTAAAGTATGTATTAATCTTAAATTATCATTATTGATATGACAAATGCAAGGTCACCATTGAGGCATTGAAGGCATTATACCAATACCATACAAAAAAAATCTATATTATACATGACAGATAAGAACTGAACAATCCCAAGAAATGTGTCTTTAATACTAGATTACACACGATAAAGTAATAAACAATAGTAATGGACATTAATCCTAGATTTTTGTTAGTGTTCCATTATTAATCGGGATTTCAACTTGGTTTTAAACAAATTTACATTCACAATATTTTTTATATCAGCATTTAAGTCATTCCATAGTTTCAATCCAGTCAAAATGGGTAGTTTTTGAGATGAAGACAATCTAAATTGTGGTATAACATGCTTTGATCTATTTCTGGTCTGATACGAGTGGATTTCTTGATGAGTTACAAAATATCTACAGTATTTACCCATTGTAAATTAATTATTTTGTTCTTACACTTGTAAATAAAAATAAAATGTGCCAGTTTGATTACATCATTGAACTTTAGTAGGTTTAGCTCCTTAAATAATGCACTAGAGTGATCAAGGAAATCAGCATCAGATAATAACCTTATTGCTCTCTTTTGGATGACAAAGATACCGTTTAATGCGTTGTTAGCGGAGTTTCCCCAAACAAGGGTGCAGTACGTTATACAGGGTGTTTCAGGAGGAAAGGTCAATAATTCAGGAGGAGATAGTATCGGTCATTGTGAGAAAAAAAGTTCATATGAACATGTGTCTAATTCTGAATGGTTACGGAGATAGAGCTGTTTGAATCTGATGCGCGCGCAGCTCTTCCTCCCCCTTCCATCCCCTATAACCTTGAACCATGTAAGCTGTAATGTAAGCATGTAACATAAGCCAATCGACAGCTGACTGTTGTGAGTGACATTGTTTAGTGTTTGAAGCAGTGTTAAGAATGCCACACACCTTCACACATGCCGAATATGCAGATATGGTGTATGTCTACGGTTTTTGCGATGGAAGTGCAACAGCTGCTGTTGCAGAATACCGTCGACGGTTTCCGAACCGCAGAATTCCGGATCGAAGAGTGTTTACCAGGGTTTTCAACACCTTGCGTGAGATTAGTACACTTCCCAGCGCTCATGTTTCATCTGAACGTGAAGGTCAACAAGATGTGGATGAAGTGGAAAACATTCTTCATTTGGTAGAGCGTAGTTCTACTACTAGCTCACGAAGAATTTCTACACATCTCGGTGTACCACACTCAAGAGTATGGGGAACATTACGTGAGGAAGGCTTGCATCCATATCATGTACAGCGTGTACAACACCTTCAACCAGGAGACGCTGCCATGCAACTGGAATTTTGTCATTGGGTAAATGCTAATCGCCGATTGCTTCGATTAATACTGTTCACCGATGAAGCTACTTTCACCCGTGACGGTAGCAACAACACTCGTAATTCTCATCGGTGGTCAGACGAAAATCCAAATGCCACTGTGGAAACAAATTTTCAACATCGCTTCTCTGCCAATGTGTGGTGCGGTAGCATCGATGATCAGCTGATTGGCCCTGTTACTTTAGAGAATCGTCTTACGGGACAAAGTTACCTAGAATTTCTGCAAAATGAATTGCCAGGACTATTGGAGGATGTTCCTTTGGCTACATGCGCTGGTATGTACTTTCAGCATGACGGAGCTCCTTCACATTCTACCCATCTGGTGATGCAATACCTAAATCAAACTTTCCCTGGTCGATGGATCGGCCGCGATGGTCCCATTCAATGGCCACCAAGGTCTCCAGACCTCTCTCCGTTAGATTATTGTTTGCGGGGGTGAATGAAAAGTCAAGTTTACAAAAGAAAGGTGGATACACGAGACGAATTGCTCGCGCGCATTTTGGATGCTGCTGCCCGCATAAAGGAACGTCAAGATCAACTCAGACGAACAACACGCGATCTTCGCACACGAGATGCAAAGTGCATTGAGGTTGACGGTGGGATTTTGGAAGACGTATTGTAAACTGTAACAAATTTGTCATTTCTGTATCTGATACCATTCAAAATGCCAATGTTTAAACATTAAATGTTGGAAACGGCAATTGGTTTCTCTTTCTTGATTACCATTAACAATGCTTTTGTATTTGTAGATTCAAACAGCTCTATCTCCGTAACCATTAAGAATTAGACACATGTT
Organism: Bathynomus jamesi; assembly: GCA_023014485.1. Lineage (NCBI taxonomy): Eukaryota > Metazoa > Arthropoda > Malacostraca > Isopoda > Cirolanidae > Bathynomus > Bathynomus jamesi. The sequence continues at coordinate 619,999 of JAJOZX010001075.1, read as the reverse complement.
CATATGAACTTTTTTTCTCACAATGACCGATACTATCACCTCCCGAAGTATTGACCTTTCCTCCTGAAATACCCTGTACAAGGAAGAACGAGAGTATGATGAAGAGTCAGTAAAACCTCTTTAGGGACTACATTTCTAATTTTAAACATTATAGCAATGCTCCTTGAAATCGTTTTCGCGATATAATTTACATGATTACACCAAGAAATTTTGTTACAGTATACTTCTTTATCGCGATTTTATTAACGTTAAGTTCATCAAGATATACATTTCTTTTATTAGTGAAAATCATGAAATTTGTTTTACTGGCATTTAGGAAGAGTTTATTGGTGGTCAACCATTTCATTACACTGATGAATTCTGAACTAAATATATTCTTAGCTGAATTAACATTTTTGCAAGAAAAATACACAGTTGTATCATCTGCAAACATTATGAAGTTCCGTATATCAGATGAACGTAGAAGGTCATTTATATATAATAAAAATAACAGTGGACCCAGAACTGAGCCCTGTGGCACACCATGTTTGAAAAGCGCTTTAGTTGAGCAAACCTTATTTACTGATACAAAATGATATCTATTGGACAAATAACTTTTAAACCAATCACTGATTGCTCCTCTAAAGCCGTAACAATATAATTTATTAAGTACAATATTATAGTCTATTACATCAAACACCTTACTCAAATCCATAAATATTGATATCATTATTTCTTTGTTCGCTTTAGCTATATTTGCATTTTCCATAAGATTTAAAATAGCCATTTCCGTTGTTTTATTATTACGGAAGCCATATTGATTTGGAGATAATAAATTGTTGGATTCTAAATATCGCTGCCTTCTACTTTTTACAATTTCTTCAAAAACATTGCTCAACACAGATAATGAACACACCGGCTTGTAATTTGTTGCTGGTGTAGGATCACCCCCTTTCAAAGCGATGTTATACAACCAATTTTTAGCATTGATGGGAATATTCCTTTGGAAATACTTTGATTGATAATTTTAGCCAAAGTTACAGATATCTTATCTTTAACAGTTTCAATATAGGTACAGGAATGTTATGAATGTTATTTTTTTGTATTTTTTAATTTACCAATAATATTCCAGACCCCAGTAGAGGTAGCTGGAACGAAAGAAAATGAATTTAGTGGGCTGGGTAGCATATATTCTAGAGGTGAGTGATCATTATTTAGTAATTGTGAGCGAAGCTTATCCACTATTGAAGTAAAATACATATTGAGAGTCTGCAAGAAGTAGTGTCATCAGTAATTTCTTTATTATCAACATTTAATTTCTTTATTGAATTTTTCTTAATTTGGTTTCCGAGAAGAGTATTTATAGTTGTCCAAGTGTTTTTCATGTCTCCTTTATGTTTGGAAAATTGATTGTTATAATAGTATATTTTGCAATTTTGATTATTTTAGTTAATTTGTTTCTGTATTGAGTATATTGTACTTTAGGAATTTTTCTTTGTAATTGCAATTTGAATAAATAATTTATCTCTGTTCTTTATTGAAGTGATAATTCCTGGAGTGATCCATGGATTTGCGACACCTTTGAGCGAAACTGTTTTTCTCCTCAAAGGAAAGCACATTAAAAATATGGAATAAGGTGTCATAGAAGAACTGAAACATATGATCTCCGTCATTCTTAGGTCCGTCACAGTCAAATCGAATATTTTCTACAGCCCCAATAAATTTTCTTTTGTTAACCTCTGAGAAAATTCTGTAATCAATAGTTGTTTTGTTCGTAACCTGAACAATGTTTTTGAATATAGAGTACGTAGGAAAATGATCACTGGTGTTTGTGGTTATAATTCCAGAATTTACGAGGGCATTGCTATTTCCAAATATATTATCAATCGTAGATTCTGTTATTTGATTATCCGAGTTGCAGACTCGAGTGGGTGTGGTAATAATGATTAAGATAGAAAGAATTTTAAGTATTTTAGATTCTATTATTTTTTTTATTTATTCATAAACACCAATTTTTCAATCCCAACAACAGTAATTCAACTAAATTAAAACCAGAGGACTCTAGTTGTATCAAAGGCTTCATTTTAAATGATCTTTGTCGTAATTTAAAAATAGGACTTAACATTCCCTGTACATTATAGAAAGCGCTTATAACTCTTAAAAAGAAGGATGACTTATTTGTTACAGAGCGCTTATAACTCTTAAAAAAAGGATGATTTAATTGTTACAAAATCTGATAAGGGCAGAAAGATCGTTTTATTTGATAAGGTTGACTACCTTAGAAAGGCTTATAATCTTCTCGAAGATGATACCACTCATTAAAAGTATTCTTCTAACACCTTAACTAAAATATAAATAAAATATAATTTCAGAATTAAAAAAAATTAATAAACCAGCCTATCCATACAAAATATCACCTGGAATTTTCATTAAAACTCAAGAAAGAACGAAAAATAGACAAAAAAAATCAGCCCACCTATAAAATAAAAATGAATGTATAAAAAAACATTCAAAGAACCGAAATTAATTTATCAAAAGAATTTACTAAAACAATTCCTGCATTTCAAATAAACAAATCTTCTCACACAATTTATATACGGCAAGCAAAATAACTTCAATCAGTCCGAATCGACCCAGTATAAATTAGTGTCTTTAACCATTATTTTTTGACTTTGAACAAAAACCTTAAAATTACACTTATCTACCTTAAAATTATACACTAGATACACTAGATACTGGAAAAGTTTGTTACTTTTTAAATTTTTTACAATTCACTACTATATACAATGTATATAGTAGCGAATTGTAAAAAATTATACATACTGTATACACTGTATATATCGGGTAGGAAAAAAAAAGGGAGACCTTTTAAATCCTTCATATCTCGGCAAATACGGTACATAAAACCATGAAATTTTAGTATGTTAGTACTAGGTAATTTTATGGTTTGTATACCATCTTTTTTAGCTGAGAAATTGGATTTATGGTGAATATTCCAGAAAAATCTTGCTAATCATAGCCTCAAGTTGATAACACTAGGCAACAAATTTCAACTTTTTTTTTGTTACAGACACGTGAACTACTGATTCCTACTAAAGCGGTGATGCTGATTTCAGATCTGATATCAAAATTTCTCTATCACGTCCAGATTTTGTGTAACCGAAAACCCCTATTTTTCATTTTTTTTCTCACCCGCTTCTATTACGAAAGCCGTCTAAGCTACTACAGACAGCGGAATTCCGCTGGCGGAGTTACCACCCCTGCGCCCAACCATCCACCCAAAGCGCGTTAGTATTTTGTTGTTACTACTGAAAGGCAAATTCCTGTTCTTAAGTGAAACTTTGGTGTGTCCTCTTCCTTTGTCGCTTGTAGGATGACGAGCTCTCCTTCTGCAGGAACCAACAATAATTTCCCATCATATTTGGGTTGAAATTACCTTGGTATCTGTTTTCCATAACTGAGATCTGTTGGTGGAAGCGCTCACCATGCTCGTCACTTACAGCCCCAAGGTTGGCCGGGAAGAAGTCAAGATGAGAATGTAAAAAATGAATTTTCAAAGACATTCTGCATCCCATTATTTCATAAGATTTAAGCATGTTTTCTACGAGTTTACGGTGGTTTTCAGCTTTGTGGTTTCCAAGAAAATTTTTGACAACTTCAACGAAAGATGTCCATGCTCCTAGTTCATTCTCATTTAGGTTAGATGGAAACGATGAGTCGTGGATGACACTGCGGATCTGTGGTCCAGTGAAAACTCCAGCTTCTAGCTTAGCATCTGTCAATATTCCTTTGAATTTATCCTTTAAATATTGGAAACCACTACCTTGATGATCCATACCCTTCACGAAATTTTTCATAAGGCCAAGTTTAATGTGAAGTGGTGGAAGATGTACTTTCTGAGGGTCAATAAGTGCTGGGTGTTTCACATTGTATTTACCAACAACATGTTCAGTTCTAGATGGCCAATCATGTTTTTTGTAGTGGTTCTTGTCATCTCTGCTGTTCCATAGACACAAAAAGCACATATGCTTTGTGTAGCCCAACTGTAACCCAAGAAGTAATGATACAACTTTAAGGTCGCCACAAATATTCCATGTGTGGTCCTTATATTTGATGAGTCTTAGCAGCAGTTTCATCGATTCATAAGTCTCATTAAGGCCAGTGGCATGTGCTACAGGTATTGAAGGTTTTGCATTGCCGTTGTGCAGTAATATAGCTTTAAGGCTAGCTTTACTAGAGTCAATGAACAGTCTCCATTCTTTTGGATCATAGCGACAGCCAATCCCTTGCATCAGACCACTGATATCGTGGCAGAAACAAACGTTTTCTTCCTGTAAGTAAAATGATGAAAACTGCAAATGGCGATGGCGGAAATGGGAAACTTTGGTGTTTGGTTGGAGAAGATTAAATTCTTGAAGTCTTGAACCAAGCAACTCTGCCTTTTCTTTTGGTAATTCCAAATCGCGCACTAAGTCATTTAACTCCGCTTGACTTAACAAATGTGGGGAAATATTTGCATCTGGAACATATATGCCATCTTTCCCTGTTTCTATATCACTAGCAGAATCTTCAGATGAACTGCTGTCTGTTATCGTTGCTGGTGGAACTGGTGGTGGATTTGTTTCATCATGTGGTACTGGTTTCATTGCTGATTCGCAGTTTGGGTACGTGATCTTTGATTTGTTTTTCTTTGTGAAACCAGCAATCTTTGTCAAACAAAAATAACAATCATTGAAGTGATTTTTCGGCTCACGCCAAACCATGGGGACTGAGAACGGCATAGCTTTTCTTTTACCATTCATCCAAGCTATTAACATTGCATTGCACTGTGCACAGCAAATATGTGGTGCCCAGTCCCTCTGTTGGTCTCCTAACTTACAGTCAAAATAACACTTGTAGTCAAGTTTAATCTTTGTTGTTATGTTTCTACGTTGTGGCTTAGGTGTATATTGTCCACAGACAAAGCAGAAGTTGTCTGGGTGATTTACACAAGCACGTCTATTTGATGCCATTTTGAATTACCATACAATATCTGAAAAAACGTAGAAAGTAATTATTACGATGTGCAAAATAAAAAGAAATACACACCGTAGTACAAAACAAATGCTATAAAAACACACAAGTCACCACAACCTGTCACTTGCTCATCAGCAGAGAGCTTCAACAACCGTTCTGCTTGACTGTCACGTAGCGACTACCGTTGGGCCGTTGCCGTTACTATGCTCTTGACTCAGTGTTGCCAACTCGGGATAAATTTTATTTATCAAAATTGTTCGAATTTGTATATAGTTGGCAAAAAAAATTGCTTTAACCTTGAAAAGCAAGTTTCATATTACTGGCATTAAGCCGATTAAAACCAAAATCTGGACGTGGTAGAAAATTTTACTAAAAGTGATTTGCATTTTACACAAAATCTAGACGTGATAGAAAAAATCTAATTATAGATTTGAAATCAGCATACCGAAATTAGCTAGGAGCACCTATTTGGTCTTCTGTAACAAAATCTTTGTTGCCTAGTGTAATTAAAGCGATTTTAATTAACGTAAGCCAACTGCAGGAGGTTTGGACAAGCTTCTCAAGAAAATCGATAAAACAGGAGATATCAAAAGAATACCAGGTAGCAGTATTAAATTTGGCCACCAAACAGTCATGATTTAAATCCTGTCGATTACGGTCTTTGGGAAAATTTGTCACAGAGAATTTATCGGGTCAAAAGTAAGAAATGTCGCTCATTTACGACAGCTTCTTCTGGAAAAATGGGATGAGCTACCATAAGAACAAATCAATAAAGCCATAGATGAGTTCCGTCCTAGACTGAAAAAGGTTACAGAAGTTCGTGGTAAACATATCGAGCAGTTTTTTTAACATCAAGGTAGCACCATATGTGAGTACTTTGTAACTTTTCATCTGCACATACAATGCAGTAGAAGTGTAAATGGAGAATTTCCAGTGGCATAAAGAAATGTTCACTAAATCTGTAATTTTCATTAGTTTTCTTTGAAATCCGCTCACCGTATAGGAAATTTACTTAGTTGTGGGGTGTGAAAAAATAATGAAATCTCACCATAACTTTGGATTTTACAGCCAAAGTTCGAGGTCTCCCATTTTTTGCCGACCCGATATATACCTAGAAATGTGAGCGTCACATTTACGCTCCAAATTTTAGACCTACCATATAAAAATGCATGTCAATTTAATTACAACTAAAATAATTTAACTCTATATATGCTTTATTTACTAATTATTATTATCACAATTTTTATTAATGCCGAAAACGTAAACACAAAACAATTTTTAAACACAAAATAGGTAGGCTGTATAACGAGAAAAAAAATGAGCCATCGGACGGGATTCCTAAATTTTAAATAAGTCTCTCTCCACGACTGAAGAAAACGAAATCTGAAGAAAACAAAATGATAACGGCCTCCATGAGAAGGAAAACAACGACTCACGAATTTTGACTCAAACTGAGTCGAACGATTGAAACAGAGTCTGACTCCATGAAAATTTCGAAAATGCCGCGCGCCATTTTGAATTATAAATATAAGGAATTTTTAAGGAATGGGGCAGACCCAAAGGGTGTTTACTGCTTGCAACTGAGGTACACAATTCATTTTACTGTTTAATTTTCCGAAAGAACATATCTACTTGTGGTAGATTGGTGTGACTAAAAGTCTGCAGATCGACACACCAAAAAAACACCTTAATAATAAAAACTAATATTGATCTGGCAGCACTGGTTTTGACGGATTAGGGCGGATATGCAGCGATGATGTTTTGGGATGATCATTAGCATTGCGATTATGGATGTAGTGTTGATTGTCGTTGTACTATTATGAACTACTAGCCTATCTAGATATACTGATATAGCTATTGACTAACTAATAGACTGACAACTGCTAGACTAACGACTATTACTGGCTATCTAGAATATTATCTGGAACTATTGTTCAATACTTGAGGTGAGTCTATAATTATTTCGTTGTGTAACTTAATTCTGGTTATTGTACTGTATCTGTATGTAGTGTGTGAACCATAGCCTTAACTACCGGTCACTACATTGGCGAAGAGGGTTTTCTTTTTTTGTTTTTTGGTTGCATTTTTGTCATTTTTCCGCTTGGGGGAAGGGACTAGTGAAGTGCAAATTGCTAACCTACAGTTCAAGGGTTCTTGTATTGAACCTAGTTTGTGTTTAGGCTATTTTGATTATGCCTGTTATTGGTCAAATAGGCCCCTATTCGGAGGGCGAGGAAGATTTTGACACGTACACAGATAGAGTGGAGTTGTTTTTTGCAGCGAATTCTATACCAGATGATAAAAGGGTACCATCTTTTTTAACTCTAATAGGCCCTAAAACTTATAGTCTAGTTAAAGATCTGGTAGCTCTTAAGAGTACAGGAGAGTGTAGCTATACAGATTTAGTTACAGTTCTAAAAGATCACTATAAGCCTCAAGTGGTAGTGATGTTTGAGAGATTTCAGTTCTTTTCTCGAAATCAGGCTGTAGGTGAATCAATTGCTGACTTTGTAGCTAGCCTAAGGAAACTGGCTAGTACTTGTGAGTTTGGCCCTAACCTAACAGAAATGCTACGGGATAGATTTGTCATGGGTTTGAGAGAGGAGGCCACTCAGCGAGAACTACAGACAATTAAAAACCTAACTTTTGATGCTGCAGTAGTACTAGCCACAACTAGGGAAGCTGATGCTAAGGATGCAAAGGCACTTGGTGGTGTAAATTTGATCAGGCCTAAATCTAATATTAACCTAAATAGTAGGTCTACACGAACTAAGGCTAAGGATTATCCAAAGGTTAGCCAAAGAAACTTTCTAAAAGCAGATAGTTCAAAAAATTGGCCTAAGCAAAGTGCTAAACCTAGAAAACCTTGTACTGGCTGTGGCAAACAACATTGGAAGGTAGACTGCCCTTTCAAGGAGGCAGTATGTTATAAATGTAACAAGGTTGGACATATAGCAAAGGTTTGTTTTTCTAAAATGCATAAACCTCCTTTATCAGCCAACAGTCTAAAGCAGTCACAGATAGGCTCTGAATATATTTTCAGTCAGGATGGCACTACAAATCCTGGTCCTTATATTATAGATGCTACTATAAAGGAAGTCAAACTTCCAATGGAACTGAATACAGGTGCAGCTAGAACTATAATTTCTAAGGATTATTTTGTAGAAAAATTCCAAAACTCCATACCAATATATCATTCTAAGGCTACTCTGAGAAAATATAGAAATGTTGAGATGCCAATAGTAGGAGAGGCTAAAGTTCAAGTTACAATAAATGATACAACATACAAAGTATCACAAACAGTTAGCACTTTTAGTGACTGATGAACCAGGTCCTACTTTTCTAGGTAGAGATTGGATTCATGCTCTAAACTTGCCTATTCATAACATTATAGTTGATCATCAATCAATAAATTGTTCTGTAATACCTAATAATATCTCAATCCTTTTAAAGGAATTTCCAAAATTATTTGGGCCTACTCTTGGCATGCTCAAAGATCATAAAGTGTCTATTGAATTGGATAACGAAGTCAGCCCTAAATTTTGTAAAGCTAGGCCATTGCCTTATGTTCTAAGAGAAAAGGTAGAATTGGAGCTAGACAGGCTCACTAAGAAAAAGGTTATTGAACCTATATCGCACTCATTATGGGCAGCACCTATTGTCCCTGTGTTAAAACCTAATAAGAGTGTTCGTATTTGTGGGGACTACAAAGTAACTGCTAATAAGGCTATTCTAATAGATAAATATCCTATTCCTAATCCTGCTGATATTTTTAGTAAGTTAGCTGGTAATAAATACTTCTCTAAGCTGGATATATCACAAGCCTATGCACAGCTGGAGCTTGATGAAAAATCTAAGGATATCACAACTATAAATACACACAAGGGTCTATTTCGTTATAATAGATTATGTTATGGTATTTCATCAGCTCCTGGCATTTTCCAAAGGACTATTAGTCGCATATTAGATGGAATTTCAGATGTGGTATGTTACCTGGATGACATCCTTATAGCTGGAAAAACAGAAGCAGAGCATACGTCTAGTCTAAGGACAGTTTTGCAGAAGTTAGCAGCTGCTGGTTTAACTCTAAATAAGGAAAAATGTATCTGGATAACTAATGAAATTCAGTATTTGGGATTTAAGATTGATTCATTAGGTCTGCATCCTACTAAGGATAAAGTTGATGCTATTTGTAAGGTTCCTGCACCTACTAATGTCACTCAGCGTCAAGCATATCTAGGCTTGCTTTATTTCTACAGGAAATTTCTACCAAATGCTGCTACTACATTGGAACCACTAAATAAATTACTCAGGAAAGACACTAAATGGAGTTGGGGTAAAGAGGAACAGTCTAGTTTTCAACAGTCAAAGGAGCTCTTACTCAATTCTCATGTTTTAGTGCATTTTGATCCTAAACTACCTATAGTTGTAACCGCTGATAGCAGCTCATATAGCATTGGAGCAGTACTTGCTCATAATATTAACGGGGAAGAAAGACCTATTTCTTTTGTTTCCCGCACTCTAAATACAGCAGAGAGGAATTATTCACAGGTAGAACGTGAAGCATTAGCCGTAATCTTCGCAGTAAAAAAATTTCATTTTTACTTGTGGGCAGTGGTGTAGTCCGGGGGTAACGCAAGGTAACGGCGTTACCCCGACTTGTTTTATTTTACTTTTAGGGTTACCCTACTGGTTATATTTTACTTTATATTTTTTATATTTTTTGCTGTTTCTACTGAACATTTTGTAATACATAGTGTAGGTGTAACGGAATGGTTCCCCGTGAGGGTTGGTCTACATCAGGGATCTTCTTTGAGCCCGTACCTTTTTGTTTTGATTATGGATGTGTTGGCCCAGGGGATAAAAGATCAATCCCCTTGGTGTATGCTCTTTGCAGACGATATTGTTCTGTGCAGCAACAGGAGAGAAGTAGTAGAAAGAAAATTGGAGGAATGGAGGAAAGCTTTTGAAGACAGAGGGTTGAAAATCAGCAGAAAGAAAACGGAGTACCTGAGGTTCTACGAAAATCAAGACTCAGAAATTAGTTTAGAGGGAGCGAGGTTAAAGAGAGTAAGTAAGTTTACGTACTTGGGATCGACAGTGGCTGAGGACGGTGAGCTGGACACAGAAATAACACACAGAGTGCAATCTGGTTGGAAAAATTGGAAGAAAGTTTCAGGGGTGTTGTGTGACCGAAGAATAGGCGCAAGGGTTAAGGGAAAGGTGTATAAGACTGTGGTAAGACCGGCTATGATGTACGGGGCTGAGTCTTGGGCTATAAAGAAAGATCATGAGAAAAGACTAGATGTAACGGAGATGAGAATGCTGAGATGGATGTGCGGAGTGACAAGGTTGGATAGAGTAAGGAATGAAAGGATAAGGGGCACAACAAAGGTTGGAGAAATCTCGAGGAAGATACAAGAAAGTAGACTGAAATGGTATGGACATGTGATGAGAGGGGACGAAGATTATGTAGGTAAGAGAACGATGAATATGGAGGTGCATGGCAGGAGAAAGAGAGGCAGACCGAAGCGAAGGTGGATGGAGAAGGTGAGGGACGATTTGAGGGAGAAGGGTTTGTCGGAGGAAGAAGCCCAGGACCGGGCTGTGTGGAGGAGGCTGGTCAGAAACGCCGACCCCGCATAGAGGCGGGAACGGCCGAAGAGAAAGAAGAAGAAGACTCTTTCTAACTATATTTCTTTCCTAACCCCTTCAATTTCAACGTGTTTTGGGGAATGTACATAAAATGTAAAAACGCTGTAGAATTTTATAGAAACGCTATATAAGAAAAATTGTTGTTGCGTTACCCCACTGAAGAATTTATGACTACACCACTGCTTGTGGGGTCAGCAGTTTACCCTAGTGACTGATCATAAACCGTTGTTAGGGTTGTTTGCTCCTAATAAACAAATTCCTATCTTGGCTGCAGGACGAATACAACGTTGGGCTCTCATGCTACAAGCCTATTCTTTCAATCTAATGCACCGGTCACGTAAGCATTTGGGTAATGCTGATGCTTTAAGCCGATTACCTTTAGATGCTCCCATTGAATGTGTCTCATTTCCAGCTGAATGGGTTCACTTAGTTGAATTTCTTGGGACAACACCAGTTACAGCTATGATTTTTGCTCAGTGGACTAAATCTGATCCTATTTTGTCTCTTGTTTATCAGATGGTCTCTAGTGGTTGGCCTATGAAGGTGGACAGTTCTTACCAACCTTTCCACCAAAGACGCACAGAGTTGTCTATTCAAGATGGATGTGTCCTTTGGCGGTCTCGGGTTCTTATCCCAAACCTGGGCAAGTCTCTTTTGCTTAAAGAACTTCATTTCGATCATATGGGTGCTACTCGTATGAAGGAACTGGCCCGAAGTTATTTTTGGTGGCCCGGACTGGATAGTGACATCCTTTAGCTTGTGAATTCATGCTTTCGGTGTTTGGGGTTACGTGATACTTCTAAAAAGGGTTTTCTACATCCCTGGGAATGGCCTTCCCATCCATGGCACAGAATTCATATTGATTATACGGGTCCCATCAATCACCACTATCTTCTGGTCATTGTCGATGCTCATTCTAAATGGGTAGAGGTTCTTCCCACTACATCTATGTCTTCATCCTCTACTATTAGTCTGTTGCGTTCTATTTTTGCCAGATTTGGCCTTCCAGTTGTTTTGGTTTCTGATAATGGCCCAAGTTTTACTAGTTCTGATTTTTATACGTTTTTGTCTTCCAATGGTATTCGTCATGTCCGCACTGCTCCCTACCACCCATCTTCAAATTGCTTGGCTGAGAACATGGTCCGTTCTGTTAAGTCTGCTTTGCTTCATGCAAAGAGGGAGGGAATTCAGGTTGCTTTGGATCGCTTTCTCATGAAATACAGGTTGACACCTCATTCTACTACCGGTGTTCCACCGTCCGAGTTGATGTTTGGCCGTCGTATTCGCTGTATTTTTGATCTTGTGCGTCCTCATGATTCTATTTGTCAGAGAGTTTACAGTCGGCAAGAGCGGCCAAAACGTGCCTTTGAATCTAAGACTCCTAGGGCGCTAGAGCTGCTACCTCAAAATAAGGTCATGGTTCGCAATTACTCTCAGGGTCCCAAGTGGGTACCAGCTATAGTTAGAAGGCAGACTGGTCCTGTTTCCTACAGATGTGTAACTGAAGGTTGTCGAATTCAGAATCGACATCAGGATCATATTCTACCTCATTCTATGCCATCCGCTACCCTACTATTCCTCCTACTCTAGAGCGTACACGTATTCCTACTACTCCAGAGAGTACTACTACTATTCCAACCGAAATGGAACCACAATCTTCTCTGTCACCTGTGGCTGAGCCAGAGAAATCTACTGCACTTGGAGTTCGTCGTTCTACCAGGGTTAAAAAAGCCCCGGAACGTCTGAACTTGTAGGGGAGGAGTGTGGTGGATTGGTGTGACTAAAAGTCTGCAGATCGACACACCAAAAAAACACCTTCATATAAAAACTAATATTGATCTGGCAGCACTGGTTTTGACGGATTAGGGCGGATATGCAGCGATGATGTTTTGGGATGATCATTAGCATTGCGATTATTGGATGTAGTGTTGATTGTCGTTGTACTATTGTGAACTCCTAGCCTATCTAGATATACTGATATAGCTATTAACTATCTAATAGACTGACAACTGCTAGACTAACGACTATTACTGGCTATCTAGAATATTGTCTGGAACTGTTGTTCTATACTTGAGGTGAGTCTATAATTATTTCGTTGTGTAACTTAATTCTGGTTATTGTACTGTATCTGTATATAGTGTGTGAACCATAGCCTTAACTACTTTAACTAGCCTTAACTAGCCTTAATGCCGCGCGCCATTTTAAATTATAAATACAACGAATTTTTAAGGAATGGGGCACACCCAAAGGGTGTTTACTGCTTGCAACTGAGGTACACAATTCATTTTACTGTATAATTTTCCGAAAGAGTATATCTACTAATTTTATAAATACGAAAAAACGGGTAGCAATGTATTTTGCCGAAATATAAGGCGCGCACAGAGGACGTGGGAATGCCCTTCTTTTAATTTAATAGGGACGCCGCTAGCCACCAAAATGTGATTTTTAAAAAAACTTGATTTATTTACTTCTCTGCGCTTTCTTTCCATTATTTTCCTTTTCTTACTATTATCACTCGTTTTCTCTGTGTCTTTATACGGACGCGGGTAGCCCGCTTGAGCCGGTGGGCGCCATTAAACTTTCGAACAATGAAAGGAACCGGGATAATTACACACTATATTTCTATTTACTGACTTTTATTTATTTACAGAAACAATTGGACAAACGGAGTAAAGCGAGTGCGGAATTTGCGTTAACATTTTGTAGTGGAGAGAGAGAATTAAATATTTCAGAAACACAATTACATATTAATACGAAAACCGTCTAACTAGGACACATTCCGTCTGAAACTGAATTGCCAAAATTGGGCATTTTAACTCAGCCTCCAGCTTCGGTACATTTCGGTGTTAACAATTAGTATTTTATATTTTTAATTTCAAACAAAACATTATTAAATTCTTATAAACAAAACATTAAATTCTTAATATACATTATTATCTTATCTTTATTAAAAAGACCAATACACGACAATATATATATATATATATATATATTATATATATATAGTGACACTGAGTACAAAATGATCCAGAATTGTCAGTCTACACAACGTTAAATAAATGGTAAATTATAAGGTAGGTCCGATTCTTTACTTGAGTGCCGAGTTAATAATTATACGAAGATAAACATGAGAGTTATAACCACGCTACTATTCTGTAACATCCTGAGTGGAACTGTCCACAAACTATCTACATCTTGTGCATTATTGTGGGTAGCAATCTAACATTGTGTAACATCGTCTTGTTCATCGTAAAATGTTCATGTTCTTCAAATTGAGCGCCAGCAATCATGCCATCCATCGACGACCGGGTCACCGTGGACCACCCCGAGGAACCCGAACCCTTTAAAAGTTTGCCTCACAGTATATAAATAATTTCTAAGCTGCCATGCACTAAACGAAATTTGTCGCGCAATACTAGTTGTAACATGCAAAACAACATTAGCATCTATAACATTCCATGCGCCAATAGGGCATATCATACTCTGGGTTCAGGGTTGAAATTTTGGAAAAACAAAGTGGCTAATATGGATTCCTATGTAAAAATTAATTCTAAGATGGGTTTATTATTTGTAACTTTTCCGAAAAGTCTCATTTACATGGTCAAAATCGCGATTTTTCTGATTTGAAGGCTGCCTAATGCAGCCTCAGGGCACCCAAACCAAAGCGCGCAGCTGTTCTGCAGATGATTTAGTCTAAAAGCTGCTTTTCTGACCTCATCCTTGCTTTCTTGCGTGTTTCAACACTGGGTGCTGAAAAAACTTTTAGATTTCACGTATAGGCGCGGCTCACCAGCTCTACTCTGATCAAGTAGCGGGAGACTTGCCACCTCCACGTGTAGGTTTACACGCCTGTTCTTCCTGGATCCCTGAAAAGTGTGGCCTCATAAGATCTTATATTATGATCTTATGAGGACTTTCAGCTCTTATGAGCATTAACGATGGCTTCAGCCTCTTCATCAGCCACTCGAACCTGAAAAGCTCTTAAGTATGTCCTGCTTCGATCTGAACACTGGGAGCATTTCTCGATGGTCTATCCTGGCTCTCACCCACCCATCTCTCCTCTCGTGACCGTACACAGCTTGGGAAGCAGTTGAGACTTCCTGTACAGCTCTCTCGCAGGACTGAGTATGAACAGAGAAAGCGTCCACTTTGAGTGGAGTTTTCCTGAGATCCTCGAGCTCAGTCAAGGTCATCTTGCAGGTGAAAATAGGCTCGTAAATATTCTCTGATTCCCAGTTGATGAGATCCTCAGGTGAAGTGGCTTGCAGATTGACTTTGGGATTTTTATGGGGCCTCACTGTCGTATCACCAAAGTCTCTTCCTTCTCTGATCTTCTCTATCTGGCTCACAGCAAAAGCTCTCTGATGCTCATCCTCACTGCACAGGAATGAAGCCAGGATGTTCTCAGGATGTGCGTGGTAAGCTCCTCTTATCACTGCAGCAGAGATGATGTTCCTGACCTCGGTAGTCTGGTTCCTCAGCAGCCTCAGGCTTGAAAAAACGTGTGCAGGACCAAATTTGAGGTGGTGCTTCACTTTGATGTCGTAGTACATTTTGAAGTAGAAGTTAAGGCAGAACTTCACGAGGACCTCGAGCCTCCTCAACACCTCCCCCTTCAGTCCGTGCTCCCTCATCCACAACAGCAAGATGGCCTGTGCAGTAGTGAGCCACCTGGATTGGTTCAGAGGTCCGCACTTGAGACCAGCCAACTGTGGACTGAGACTTCCAGACTTGATGGCTTTGATCAGAAGATAGCAGTTGTGCTGGTCTGTGGAGAGAGATTTGACTATCTCTACTGGCAGCTCTATGATATCTTCAGTTCCTTCCACTGGTTTGAAGTTGAAGTTGACCTCAAGTTCATTCACTTTCTCAAGAAGTTTTCCAATAGGCCCACTGAAGCCTGACCGGGGAGTTACAGGGCCGTCCAGCTTGATGATTAAGTGCCTCAGGGGGAGCTCGTTCACATGGAGCTGACAGATCATCCAGTGGCACTTGCGACCCAGCATCTTCTCCAATAGGGCTATGGCGCCTCCAGACCACCCCGTGTTGGTGTTGGTAGAGTCTCCTCCAATCATTACAAGGCTCTCGTGAGCTCCGTGATCCAGAAGCCACTCATGCAGGCCCTGAGCGATCTTATGAGCAGGCTTTTCTCCTTCCTCAGGTTCCTCGGGAGTGAAATGGAAGAGGTACTTTCCTTGAGGCTCCCACGTGATAGTGTAATGCTCCTCGATCACTTTGCCAGGATGAAATCTCCCTGTCACTTCGTCATATTTCAACACCTTTGTGGTCCTATCCTGCTTGCCATCAAAGAATATCCCATAGATCTCCTCCTCTGACCTCTGCGTGAGAGCTTCAACTGATGAGGCCATTACTTCATCCTTGGCCCTCCAGACTTTCATGCCATCTATGGCCAAGTAAGCCTTGTCTTTGGAAAGATGACCGGCCTTGATGAGGTCGTTCAGGAAGCCAGTGGCAACTGCAGCTGCCGGAACATTTTCCACCCTGTACCTGAAAGCTGCTGAAGCTGTCCCTTGGATCTTCATGTAGTTTCGTGTAGCAGAAGTTGAAGTTTCGACAGGTACTTCAGCGGGAACGTCCATAGGAGCTTCAGTAGCCTCAGCATTGCCAGAGGCTTCTTTTGCAGTTTCTACCAAGTTTGGCTCTTCGTCCTCCTCAAAGTCTTTCATGAGAAGCTCCTCATTAGTATCCTCCTCTTTCTTCTTCCTCTTCACAGCAGAAGCTTCTTCAGCCTCCTTCCTCTTCGCTGCTTTGATCTGTCTCCTGCTATCTTCGAAGTCTACAGAAGACATCTGGATTCGTGAAGCTTCGGAAGTCTTTACTCTCTGGTAGTACAGCCACTGAAGGTCCAGTTTAGGAATCTTCACCTCCAAAGGACAGTTACAGTTCACATGGGCCTTGAGGGAGCATCCTGAACATCCACTTCCCTCTGAGCCGCACAAGAAGATCTGATGCTTGCAAACGCAGACTTCACAGAGTTTATCCAGATCAGCCATCCTCTTCTCCTGGGTAGCAGACTTAACTCTCCCGTTCACAACGTCTGTCATCTCCTTCCATTTCAACAAGATCTTATATGAGAGCGATTTTTCCGTGATTGTCACAGGCGGTGAGAACGTTACATTCGACTTCCTCCACTGAGTCATCACGAGTGAAGCCAGCTCGTCAGTCATCTCTCGGATAGGGTATTTAGACCTTTGGATGTCATGAATGAGGAACTTTTCCTCCTGCAGACGAATCCCTCTCTGAAGAACGGCTCTCCAAGTCGGCACCTCGCCTGGAATGAACTCCTTCCCCGGGCCCACAACATCCGAGAGCTTTGAACCTGACATTTTCCTGGTTTTGGGGGCAGATTCGGCCATCACATCTAGTCGGTGCTTATTCTCGCTCTTGTCCAATCTGAAACAAATTTATATCAGTATGTTTAGTGTTCTTTCGCCATAAATATAGACAAGGAATATAATTTTTGGTTATAATCAGGTTGCCAACCGGCATTTTTAATTACCAAATTAACCTAAATTTGGTAATGAATATTTATTTTGATAATAGAAAACTGAATTTGGCATTGCAAATTTAATTTAAAATTCGTAATAATGGTGTAACATAAGCTTAACCCTTTGTCATTCAGTACCATTTAATTTTAGCGTAGGTTCATTTTTTTACTTGAAATATGCATAGGAGGTATATATAAGCATTTTTGGCAATCTTTTTTTTGTAAGAACATTTCTAAATGAAATAATTTAATTTATGTGTCCATTAGTCAACAAAGGTCTAATAAGGTAATTAGCGGGTGGTAGTTAAAAAAAAAAAATATATATATATATATACTGTATATATATATAATATATATATATATTATATATATATATAAAACAGTACATAAAAAACAATCGTAATGAAAAATTCATTTCATGTATCCAATTGGACACACGTGTTATCATAGACAGAAATTTAACCTTTGAAAACTTTGTGTCCATTTCGAAACGAACTTTGAATAAAGTCTTTTCTTCACAGTTATTAAAAATATTACTTAAACAAAGTAAACAGGGAGCTTCCTTAATACTTCTACAATGAAATTATAGTCAAAACAAATATAATAATAGTGATTAAACTTAGGAAAATTTCAAAAAACACTTACCGAAAAAAATGGCGTCCACTCACTTCTATTTCACAATTATAACTGGCGTAATTGCTCAGAGCCATCTATTGAGAGAATGTTGAACTCGCCTTCTGCGTCTAAATGGTTATAAAGATTCAAATGGAGTAGATTTTTTTTCTTATGTATGTATGTATTAAACCTGTGCAAGAGTTAAGCAAAGTTAATGTGTCTAAATGGCAACAAATTATGACAAAGGGTTAAAAATATGAGGTTGTGTTCAATTGAATATTTGGTATTTCAACATAGAACAGAAAACCGCAATTTTGAACATGATAACGTGATTTTTGGGAAAAGTTGCAGAAAAGAAACCCCTCTTAGAATTAAATTTTACATAAAAATACATATTAGCCAGAGTGAAATTCGGACTCGGAAAAGTATGATATGCCCTAAAATGTACCAATTTCAATAAGGTGTATATATGGGTAAATCCAACGATTGAAAAGAATATATCAGCATAGGTACACTCTTAGAGTGGGAGATAATGCATCAGCTCTGAACATGAGAAACAAAGGAAAATTATAGAATCTTTTCTCATAAAAAATACAGAGAACTTTAACATTCACAAAGGATTGTTTATATCACGAATAAAATTCTTTTTAAATGACCGAAAGTTTAAAAATATTTTGAATGGCTTTGGTTCTGTCAGATGTTTCTTGGCGCATGCACATAATTAGTTGTAGCTTCATTTCCTTCTCTAACTTTTAGTTTTTTGAGGGCCGACCAAAGAAGAGTGTTTCCCTTCGGAAAGCTTTGTCTTTGTTTTTAGTTTAATTTTAGATTTTAAGATTAGTTTAATCCTTATTTTACTTTATTTTATTTTGGGAAGTTTTCCTTGTATGCTTTGTGCGGTTATTGCACTCTTAATATATTATATTAATAAAAAGAAAGTCCTCATACCGGTGAAGCTGAAAATAAACTTAACAGATGGGACTGCAGTAGAAATGAGTTTATGAGAGTCAAAACAAATTGTCTGATTTAATTATAGAAGCGGTGTTTAGAGCAAAATTCATTTACGAACTGAATTTAATATGAAAATATGATTAAAATTTTTGGAATTCGTCAGTTGCAATATAAGTTAGCTATCCTGCTAATCGCATTAGGGACGGATTTTGTGGTCCTTTGATGTCGGTAATATTTTTTCTAAGTATATTTTGCAAAAGAAAAAATAGAATGTAATGTATATGGGGTAGGATATAGAAGTATAATATACGAGCTAGGGAAAAACGTAAAAAAGCTGTTAGCAAAATCATGGACATGCGAAATGAGACTGGTCAAAATTTAGAATTGAGAGATTTCAAGGTTCCTAATCTTAATTTTAATGCAAAGGACTGGGATGAAATAATTAATTGGAATGATACTAAACTAAGTGAGCCACCTCTTACAATAAAGCTAACAAAGGCAGAAATTTTAGCTATTAAAAAAAACGCATTGAACATTCCAAATTATCCAAATCATACCCAGAATGTAGAGCGTTGTATTAAATTGGTGACGGACTCTTCAAGTTTGGTATTTGGGTTTGAAGCACGAGGTGGTTTTATCATAGCTAGAATGATTTCATGTAGTCTGATGCCAGACGTAGAAACCAAAAAGGATTTTACTAAAAGTTTGCCTTCTTTATTCGAATAGTTAAGTTTGTTTTTTGCAGTTATCATTTGTGTACTCATTTGCCGTGCATTTCTATACTCTATATGTATTTAATAAAACAAATTTTAAAAAAATGGTTATTTTCAAGTCCTTGATTTTTTTATATTCCTTGCCACAAAACATTAAATTAGAGCATATCATTAATCCAGAAAAGAAAAAGTTACTAGAAATTCATTAAATAACCTGAAAATTATTTGCAGAAGATATATTTTAAAGTTTTGTGTGGGTTATATCTATTTGTTTCCTCCCACATCATAGCCAAGAATCAGTTATAAACCACCGTAAACCCAGTTACGACACCCATTTCATATTTTGGCAAAGATCGGGTAGTTCAAGATACTCTAGAATATTATTTCAGTTTTCTTTGTGTTTCCTAATTAAACACAATATAATTTCAGTGTGCCTAAAGGGAAAGAAAATTTTTGTCTGATTTCACTCCCCCCTAATATACTGTATAATTATATATATATATATATATATATATATATATATATATGATACACACAGGCCGTGCATGGAACAAGGAACTCTTCTAGGAAAATTAAATCCACTATAGTCCGAATAAGTAATGGTAACTGACAAATACTATAGTTTTTTCTTTTTCATGATGCTAGCCTGACGTGGGCAACGGGTCACTCGCAGAGAGGTCCCAAAAATATAGCTTCCCTCACCAGCTATCTGCAAAGCAGATAGGATCCAGCTTTGGGACAGGATCTAGGGTTTAAAGCAGCCTAGCCCAGCTACATTTAGAACCTCAATATAAGCAAAAGACTCGCTGCCTTCACGTCAGATTGAATACATTAAAGAAAAAGGGGTAACTATTATATTTTTTGCCAAAAACCAAAACTTAAACCTCAACTGGCAGAATTGAACGTCCACTTTTCAAGGCACATAACATGTCCGTTTCATGATGGGAATGAACTCAGAATGGTTCCCTAGTATTTGTCAGTTACCATTACTTATTCGGACTATAGTGGATTTAATTTTCCTGGAAGAGTTCCTCGTTGCATGCACGGTCTCGTAGGGTGTACCATTTTTGGGTCATTTTCAAAAAGTCAAGGTCCAGGAGTCTAATGTTGTGCCAAATGATGCCCTAAACACGAATTTTACAGGCATTTTCTAATCCGACAAATTTTGAATCCCCCCCACCCCCCTTGAAATTTTGCGCATCCCCTTTTCCTAAAAACCCCATATATCTCAAACACTATCAACTTTATCGAAAAATGTTATAGACTAAAAATGATTTAGAATCAAAAGTTCTATTAAAAAGGTTCATCAAAATAGAAATTTACTTAATTTTGAAAATTTTCATTTATTTTTTAAAAATTTAAATTAAAAATTTTTTTTGCTTGCAGTGCCTTCTTCTTAAATAAGGTGTTACCGCCACCTTTGAAGCATCACCCCAATGCAGCTTCGCGGCGATGGGCTTTGTATTTGCTAGTTATAATGCAAATCATAATTAGTTTTTATTATAACTAGCCTATACAAAGTGAGGACAACCTCAAAACTATATATATATAAAATAAAGCTAAAAATTAACACTTTATCTATAGTTGTGAGGTCCCATCGTTTTTTTTTTCCTTTATTCAACACTTTCCTCAAAAAAATAAAAAGAAACAAGTTTCCTAATTAGAAATCATTGATATAAGAGCTTTTTAAACATAAAAATAAGAAAAGACAATTTATAAGACAATTTATGGTATATTTAATAACAAAAAAAAATCAGCCTCTTCTAAATTAAAACAATCTCTGCAAATAAAAATGCCTAATCTATCTGTTAATGAACTATTCTTTACTGAGTTTCATTCTTTTAAGAGTCTCTTTACTAGGATCAGGAATTAGTCTTCTATTCTCTTCCACAATTTGCAAAAGACCTTGAAATTCTTCTTCATTTTGACATTTGTCATGAAAGTCTTGAACCAGCTTGATTCCTCTTTCAGCGGTATCATTGACTACTCTAATAGATGAAAGAATGTTTTTAGTTTGTTGTAGTCATCGACCTCTTCCCATGTTGATGCTGGTTTCTTTATCCATGAGTCTGGTTTTGACCCACAGCATTGAAATAAATGCCATGAAATTGGACCTACTAGCTGATGAAGCTTTGTGTCTTCCTTTAAAATGGGGAAAACAGGTTGCCCACATATATAATTTTCTGGAACTGGATATTTGTTTAAAGATTTTGCGATCTTATCTTTTTCATCATTACTTAGCGATCCAAAGAAACTCAAAGGGACCACTTCCTCCGTCAAATACCAGTAATGATTGGCAAAAGATTTCAAAGCAGCATTTGCAACTTCCCTATCTTCCTTCTTGTAATTCACCAAATCATGATAAAACTTCAGATCATTAGCTGGACTATCTAGTGAATTAGAACATAAAAGCCAGTATTTTCCATAAATTAATGCATTAAATAGATACATTCTCTTTAATTTCTTAATCAATGATTCATCATATGATGCTTGGTGGGCAAAAGCATACATTTTATTTGTATACAAAATCATTGCCATCCACCTGGCACGGTGCATTGCACCAGGTTTCCGCCAATGACTGTTTTCTCTGGAAACCTCTCCTAAAAGCATTAAAGTTGTTTCAGCAACTTCCTTATAGTCATCACGTGGAAAGCAGTCAGATTTTCTTAAACATTGGGTCATAAATTCTACACATTCTTCCTTTAGGCCTCTGTGATACCTTCATTTAACATCAAGAACATTGTATGTAGATTTCGCATTAATTTTCTTCCATTTAGACTCGCGAAATTCTTTGAATAATTCAAACTCAGGAGATTTACTTGGGCCAAAAATGGTTTCATACACAGCACACAAAACTCTTTCAGCCACATGATGGCGGCATGCTAACCAAATCAATTTCTTTTGCAAAAGTTCTTCAAGTAACTTACAGGAACCTTTCATCCATCCTGAATTGGATGCAGTGGTATCAAATGATACTCCAAAGACATTTTGCTTCAAGTTCCATTTTTCAATACTTTGAAATACAGAAGTGGCTTGAGACAATCCAGTGGAATCATCTATTATAGAAACTGATAAAAGTTTTTCTACATTTGGGTATCCAGTAACAAGTATTGCAAGGCGGTCTTCTTGTTCTGAACATGATTTAGTAAGCAGCTTGCTATCCCAATGTACTAGGCAGTGATCAGGAGGAGTAAAATCCTTGATGCAAGTTTCATATTTTCGTTTTCTTGTCTTTCGAGCGGCTCTTGCAGATGTGGTCCTGGAGAGAGACAGTTTTTCAATATCCTTGCCACACCTAATGGCTACTGCAGCAGCAAAACAGTCCGTTGTCCAATAGAGAGATTAAGTCTGTCTGCAGTGGAGGAAACCAATGGCGAGGCAAGAATATTTTTGGGGCTGGAAGCATTTGAAGGTCCTGCAGTAGGTTCTGTCGGAAACTCTTCATAGCTGTCTGTCTCAGAACTGGTCGTGCTAGAAAGAAGGGTCTCTGATGTTCTGGCTGTAGCACTCACTTGCTTCACTGATTTATGTTTCTCTTTGCGTTTCTTCTCTTTCTCTAATCTAATGTACTTGCGCTGTACTTTTGATGCATAATCTGCATCTAGCAAACCTAAACATGTTTCTCGTTTTGTTCTTTGATCTTCTAAGAATGAAATATCATATGCTTTCTGAGGCTCAGTTCTCATCGGTCTTTTGGATTAATTCAACGGCATTTTGAGAAGAGATGTCAAAAGGGAATCCATAATTTTCATGAAATTAGAGAGTTCATTTTCAAAGCTTGCTCTTTTTTTGTGCTTGATTAAATTATTATGCATTTCTTCTAGATTTAACAGCATCTTCCTGCCTTTAGGGTTTTTACTAATATCTATAGTAGGAGTGCATGCTTTTTGCCATATTATTAGTAGCTTCTGTAGAACTTCATTAACAGTAGAATCTTTTGTAACTTTTGGACCCTTATACTGCATTCTCCGTAAATAAATAAAATGGCTTAGAACATCTTTATTGGATGGTAAACAATTTTAGATGAACTCATAATATCAGCCTGCAAGCGACCAAGAATAAAGTCATGCTGTTTTGTAGCTGTTTGACTCATTTTTTATTTATTTTTCAAATAAAGCAGTCTGAAAAGAAACAATAAGAGTAAAACAATGCTTGTTTATTAAAATTCAATGTAAAAAGGATTTTTAAATTTGGATTATACTCACAATATACTCATAAATAATGTAACTTAAGCACCTTATTTTATATTAAACAATAAGGTGCTCTTGGACAAAAGAAAATGAAAATTTTCAAAATTACGTACATTTCTATTTTAATGAACTTTCCTAATAGAACGTTTGATTCTAAATCATTTTTATTCTATAACATTTTTCGATAAAGTTGATAGTTTTGTAGATATATGGGGTTTTTCGGAAAAGGGGATGGGCAAAATTTCAAGGGGGGTGGGGGGGATTCAAAATTTGTTGGATTAGAAAATGCTTGTTAAATTCGTGTTTAGGACATCATTTGGCACAACCTTAGACTCCTGGACCTTGACTTTTTGAAAATGACCCAAAAATGGTACACCCTAAGTCGGTCTGTGTGTATCATAAAAAACCTCAGGGAACCATTCTGAGTTCATTCCCTACCATGCAGTACTACAGCTGGGCCAAGAGTATTCCACGATATTGCTGCCCAAACCATCACAGATCCGCCTCCATGCTTAACGGTTGGGGTCAGGCAGTCGGGGTCATAAGCATCTTTAGGCTGTCTCCAGACGTAAACTCGACCGGAACATGGAAATAGCGTAAAGGAAGATTCGTCGGAGTAGACTACATTCTTCCACCGGTCCATTGACCAATTCTTATGGTCATTACACCATTTTCTGCGCCGCTCAATGTTGATGTGCGAAAGGAAGGGTTTGGCAATTGCAGCCCTCCCAAGGTATCCAGCTCCATGGAGCTCGCGACGTACAGTTCTGGTCGATACCGGGCTTGCAAGATGCTGGTTAAGCTCTGCAGTCACTTTTGGAGCTGTGGTCTTATGGTTCTTTGTCACAATGCGCTTTAGCACCCGGCGGTCTCGATCACACAGCTTCTTCTTGCGTCCACTATTGCATTTGTCGGTGCTTGTCTTTCCATGGTTTTGGTATGCAGACATGACCATAGAGACAGTTCCTCTGGATACATTGAACATCTGAGCGGTTTTCGTCACCGATGCACCAGCCATCCGCGCTCCGACAATTTGCCCTCTTTGGAAGTCTGACAGGTCTTTCATAACTGCTAATTCATAATTCACTCAGATCTGTAAAAACAACGTCAGGGTTATAACATGACGTATACACTCTCTGTTACGCATTTAAATAGGTTTGCCAGTCATTTGACCGTTTACTTTGTGTCTGAGCAGTCCGTAAAGATAACCGGTGAAATCGGCGGGGGTGTTCATATTATTTTGTCTAACCCCTGTATATATATATATATATATATATATATATATATATATGGGGGGGGGGGAGGGCAGACTTACATGTTTTACGGTCCGCAGCCGAAATGAGTTTGGGACTCCTGACATAAACGTCGAAGAACCTCGGTAATGAAATGTTTTGTGGCATTTTGTGTGAGAATATGACAAAGTGTGGCTTTCAATTAAGGCCAACTTAAAAATACAAATTATTACAAATTATGTCAGTGTTCTAACTTAAGTACTCCTCTCACATACCATATGTGTATTCCTTTTATCTCTGACAAAGAAATAAATCTAAAACTTTATTGCAAACGACACTAAATAATTGGTATTAGAATTATCTTCAAATTCAGTGAATACATTAATTTCAAGTGATTTTAAATGATTTGTTTCAAATAGAGAAAATAAAGAAAACAAAAAGGAATGCAATATAATTACATGAAATTTACAAAATACACACACACACACACACACACACACACACACAATGTGCGCATTTTCGCATAAGTGAAGTACCAACTTTTTTAAATCCAAATATCTAAAAAACTAAATAATCAGATCAAATCCTACCTTAATGCCATTGAGCCGAGAAGGGCGTGATAAGTGTTTCAAACCGTAATGGAGTTTTCTGTTGTTATAATTAGTGAGTTACTCGCTAATCTCGCCTAACCTAACCTAACGTAACCTAACCAAATTTAACATTTATTTTTTCTCACACCAAAAATGTTTCGAGATATTTTATTATAAATTTTTTAATGTTCCAAGGTACCAAAAGTGTCACCTCATAAAAAATTTATCCTTCTACATCTCGAAATTATCACACTCGACCTCACTTATGCCTACACACACACACACACACACACACACCACACACGAACATATATATATATATATATATATATACATACACACACACGTATAATATATATATATATATATATATATATATATATATATACACACACACACATATATGTTGTATATATTTCTAATACACGTAGTTTACAAAATCTTTATTTCATTTCTTAAAACGTTACGTTAATTGGCACTTTGTAGGAAGTAAGGAGGCACTGTGCCTCTGCTGTCATATGAACTGCCTGTAAAATTGAATTAACTGGATTAACGGCTTTAACGTTTCGTTCCTGCAGGTCCGCTGATAGAAGTGACTGTCGCAGAGGGGGATGCGGCACGGTTACCCTGCGCTCATCAACCATTAAACGCAGACGACGCAGCGAGACTAGTTTTGTGGTACAGAAATGACACGTCGCGCCCTTTTCTCAGGTCAGTGAAATCGCCTCACCGTTTTTCATTTTATCTTACTGTGGTTTACGATTCTTTTAGTTCCGAAGTACATATATATTGGTCGTTCCAAGATCCCTTTTACTTCGTTTCAGTACACTTATATATATATATATATAATTTTATTACTGCTAATCTCAAGATCTTTGAAGCACCTCATTTCTTAATTACGTACGTGTTTCCACGTTTTTCCTTTATTCTACTCCTCTTTCTTTATTACACCATATTACTCATTCTTTTTTCGTTTTTTTTTTATTGTTATATTTGAACGTTATTCAGACCTTTTCTTCTTTCTTTTTTCATTCTTTAGTTTTTTTCTCTCTTTCGATCAATGTCTCATTTTTTAGTTTTCATTTCTCATATTTTAATTTCCTTTTCATCTCCAATTGACCACCGTTAATCGTTCTTTCATTCTCTATCGCAATCTTTGCTTCTTTTTCACTCTTCATCTTCCTCCTTTTTTACTTCATCTTCTATCTCTAAATGTCTCGTTATCTAACTTTCATTATTTTTCACTCGCTTTAATCGTCATCTTTTTTTTCTTATTCTCTCATTTTCCATCTCTTTCTTTCCTTCTTCATCTCCCAGTCTTTGTCTCTCCTTGAGTCGGGCATCTGGTTCTCTCTTCCCTTCCTTTTTATCTCGTTCTCCCTCAACGCGGGAGTATCAGCGTGGATTGAGGAAACAGAGTTTTTCAAGGAAAACTGAAAAGTGCCTGAAGAGGATTCTAATTTCATTAATTGAGATGTTTTGTTTCTTTTACGAAAATTTTTTTATTTCGATTTTAATCAATGAAAAAAATGCGGTAACTTAATTATATATTTCTTTAGATAAGAACATCGTGAACGATATATATATATATATATATATATATATATATATATATATTTCGGGATGTACCGAATATTCGGCATTCGGCCGAATAGTTTTTATATTTTTTAAACCGAATGCCAATATTTGATAATTAGGGTAAATAATGTGACTCAGGAAGTGGAACTTAATGCATTTTTTATTTCAAACAATAATTACAAACAAATCTAACTTGGTATAGTGATACTAATAAGTATGATAGTAACCTTACAAAAAAATTAACAAGCAATAATAATAATTACCGGAAAAACAAAACCTAATAATTGAAATTTAAGGCCAGTAGATTATCTTGTAGAATAATTAGTCATTCAGCAGCATCAGTAGCTGAACAATTATGTGCCTCAGTAATTACACTTTTCGCAGAACTGAACAACCGTTCACTTCGTATGCTTGTGGGTGGCGTGGTGAGATATTTCTGAGCAAGTACTTATAGTTTCGGAAATCTTTCGTCATTATGGCGCCACCAAACAAGAGGGTTCGCGTCACGAGTGACTCGTGGCTCTTTTGAATAGATGCTAAATTCTTTTTGACAATTTTGCTGGCTACATTTAAAGGGTGGAGACACATCTGATTGTGAAGACGTAGCAACCTTATCGAAGTAACTCCATAAGTCAACCTTAGGCTTCTTTTTCGAAGGTTCTTGTTCTTCTCGTGGAACAAAACCAATTGCTTTATCGCCATGAGTTGTATTACGTGTATGACTAGCATTACGAGACGCAGACATAGTGATTATCTCAATTTTTACAAATTCAAACACTGTATTGCAAGCAAATTTGAAACAAGGATCTAAAACCTGAGCACTCATGCAAGTAATGTCTGTCTTCCACTGCTTGAAGCAATTCTGTAAATTTTCTGTTAAGACGTTTTTCATAATATGAATGCCAGCATCATCAGTTATGTTACACAAAATACCACGAGACCCGTTACACCGGGAGATACCATGGAAAGACAAGATGAATCAGAGGAAAAGTCATTCGTTAATTTTTCACATGGGTTAAGAAGCTTTACAACACGCTGAATAAGAGTCCACTGATGTTTATTGAGGGTTGCTATGTCATAGTTAGAGGAGTATTCAACAACTGCAATTTTTGTTGAAAAAGTAATTGTACCATAACTTTCCCCCATCCCACCCATGCGAGAGAAAATGGAGAATTATAAAATTTAAATTCTTTTGTGTTTGTATTCTTATACGGCTTAGATAATATTCTATTCAGTTTTTTACAGTGACGCCAAATAACCCAAATAAAACTAATATTCGGTATTCGGTACATCTCTTTTATATATATATATATATATATATATATAGATATATATATAAATATATATATATATATATATTATATATATATATATACTGTATATGGTGTTTGGTGCTGCCAAAGAAATTGCGCAGTGTATATTTTCTTAAAGAAGTTTTTTCAAGGTTATGTAATATTCTTTGCTTCTTTAAAATACTCGTAATAAATGTAATAAGCCATGTAATTCATTGCACAATTTCTTTTTGAGCACACTGTGTACTGTATTTACACAGACGTGCCAGAACAAAATGAGCATCCTTCAAGCAGAAGGGAATTTTCTATGATGCAACATTCTCGTATATTTAAGATGTACAAGAAGTACAATCAATTAGTATGAAAATTGTTGGCTTAGAGGCAACGAGTTTTTGTATGATGATGATGATTATGGCATAATGAAGGTTTCCCCACCCATATGAAACGAGTTTATACAGCTCAATATGAAGGTGCTTCCAAACTTGTTTAAAGAGTGCATGCCAAGGCTTTAAATGCTCACTCACTTGCCCACTTGACCACTCGCTGCGCTTTTGTCTTTCCCGCTGAGTTGTGGTTTCCGAGGCGTGATATAATCTCTTTCAGTGTATGCGTGTTTAGCTGTATCAGTAGTACTAGTAGAAAGCAATGAATCTCATTTGAAAGAATAGACATTAACGGAGTTAAGACGTTCCTCGGTGAATACGTAGTTAGCAGGAAATAGTATTCCTAATTAAGTGAATGATTACTTAATGTTTTGCATCTATTCAACATGAATTGGTTAAACTAAAACCCGGGGAAAGAGACGGAACTTCAAATAGCTACAGGTCTATGTATCATCTCCTTGGCCCGTCTTAATCTGTTTTATAATGGGGAGGGTATTCGCAAAATTACATACGGACATTATACAGGGGTTGGACAGAATAATGGAAACACTCGTATTTTCGGTGCTGTATTTTCTGATATCATTAATGTCGTTATGTACTTTATGAAATTAATATGTAACTGCATATAATATTGAGAACATCTTCTCTTTTAATATGTTCATATTAGTTTTTCATGCTCTTTTAAAATAAATAAAAATATAGCGCTTGGAAAAGATGTTACTGCCTGTGAAAGGGGCATGATAGTAGGAGCCTGTTTGTTTGGTGTTTCAGTAATAAAAGTCACATAATTGCTTCTGTATCTCGAGGAACAGTCCTCAAGGTTATGAATATATCCAAAAATAATAAAAAAAAGAACAACAAATAAGGAATATAGTGAGCTTAAAGCGACACTGACAGAATGCGACAGAAGAACCTTATATGATAATTATTAGCTGTGAAGAATCAATCAAAGACTGTTGCATCAAAACGTTTTTGTTCAAAATTTAAAAATAGTCAACAAAGACCAGTGTCAGTCATAACTATGTTGTGGGAACTATAGTAAAGCCTATTTTAACACCAACCAGTACAAAAATTCTAATGAATTTGGAGTTGGGGAGAATAATGGGAACAATTCTGTGCTTATGTGGTGTAGTTTTTTCAAATTTCTTTCCATGTATTTATCACTATGGAACTGTTCCTAAGCGAGTAAACGGGAGGCAGAAATAATAGAAATAAAAGCCACACCAACAGAGGAAACAGAGGCACAAAACCAAATCCAAAGATTTCAAACAAAGAGCATTTAGTAGCAATAAGAAAAAACAAGTAGACAATAAAGAAATCATATTGAAACCACCAAAAACAAAGGCCCCAAGTAAAAATGGGGAAGAAACTATATGTAAATACTATGTGAAAGGAATCTGCAGATATAAGGGAGGAGAATGTATTTACGAACACCCTCCTGTATGCAACTACTTTTACAATAATGGTCACTGCAAATTTGGTGGAAAATGCAAATGCTACCATCCGGACATTTGCAAGACCTACGCGACATATGGAACCTGCCAATACGGGAGAAAATTCTACTATCGTCATCTCCCGACAAGTTCAAAGGACAAAGGACAAGTTTCAAATGACAGCAGGAGGAATGTGAGAAAAAAAATATACACCCAAATAGCAAACAAAACACAAATAGCACACCAAATTTTTTCAACATCTCGGACACAATACGGCTGCTAAGTCTTATACAGCACATGCAGCTGACACAGCTGGGAACCCTCGAGCCAGACCGCTTCATGGCAAGAAGCTACCAGAACAGGTAGACGGGAACGGATCCATCTCGGAGGATCACAAGGCTACAAAACACGCGATACTAAAGGACAACGAACTTAAAATCCACAAGGGGCAATGCAAAACAAAGAACATAAACATTATCCTGGCAAATAGTCAAGGAATAAAATCGAACAATTCACTAAACAAAGTTTCGTACCTGAAAGGTTTTATGGACGAAACAAGGGCGGACATCGCATGCCTCAAAAACACATCTTAAAGATTAAAGATTGTCAAGGAAACTGCGATAACTGCGGACACTGTATCGAAAAGAAAGAATTGCATATAGATGGATTCAACTTACTAAGAGCGAATAGAAGAGCGAGACGTAAAGGTGGCTGTGCTATTTATATGCATGAGAGGCATATGACAGAGACAGTAATAAGTAAATCCAACAGCTTCGTGGAAACCCTTGCAGTGAAAATAGAGAAACTAAATGTGATACTGATAGTCATCTATAAACCTCCTAACTCTCCAAATGAAAAATTTTCGGATGCCATTGATGATATCAGAACCCTAATAAAGTCCGTAAATTCTCCATCTCCTAATATAATACTCTGCGGCGATTTTAATTTCCCATTTATAAAATACAAAAAGGTGGGTAGAAATATATTTATAGAGCAAGATAAGGGGGGCACAAGAGAGGACCAGGAGCAAGCAAAAATGCTAATGGCTCTCACAAACGAGTTTATGCTGACACAGGAGATAACAGAAAATATCAGGAAAAATAACTGCCTAGATCTGGTATTCACTAATAAAACGAATTTGATTTGTCGATATAAAAATAACCCCAACTATTATCTTAGACCACACCATAATCGAGTTATCAACAAATATGGCGATAACTTTAAAAGACAATACACAAACGGAAGGAAGAAACAAATGTGGGGCTTTTAACTTAAACTCCAAGACCATAAATTGGGAAAAAATCAGATCACACATGGCCCAAGTAGAGTGGAGAACAGTTTTAGAGAATAAAACAACTGAGAAATGCTAACAACCTTGGAAGAAAAGACGCTGAGAATTTGGAAAAATATGCCCCGAAAGCACAGCCAAAAGGAAAGAGGAACTGGCTAAAGGCAAAAGCGAAGAATATTCCGAAAAAGAAAGAGTAGCGATGAAGTTAGCTAATTGCAGAGACAACAATGGCAGGAAAGTAATACAAGAAAAACTGGAAAGTATCGATAGGGAAATACAAACTCTGATAAAGAGCCAAACAGAGAGGGAAAAGGAAAAGGCGGTAGAAGCAATAAAGGAAAATCCATAATACTTCTACAACTATGCGAAAAGGAAAACAAAAACGCGCGCTACTATCGGGCCCTTAAGGAAAGGAAATAATGAACTAATAAACGATCTAAATGAAATCTCTGTAACATTGAGAGCCCAGTATGAATCGGTCTTCAGTACCCTAAAAAGTGACAAAGTGATACCTGACGTAGGTGCATTCTTCGAAGAGAAATTAAAAGGAGAATGTATAACAGACTTTGATTTTACCACAGAAGATGTATCAAGAGCTATAGGACAAATGAAATCACATTCAGCTGCAGGTCCGGACAAATGGAACGCACTATTAATTAAAAACTGTAAAAATAAAATAGCTACACCCTTATACTGGATATGGAGAAGATCCCTAGACACTGGGGAAATACAGAGCATCTTGAAAAGAGCAAACATTGTCCCTATATACAGGGTGTTTCATAATATGTGGGACGCACTTTCAGGATGGATTCAGGACCTGAAAACAATGAAAAAAGATTATATAAACATATGACCGAAATCGCTTTGTTTCCGAGTTACAGCCCGTTATGTGTTTCAGCAAGTATCCGCCTTACCTTTAAAGGAAGTGCTCAAAATCACCGCCTTGCGCTTGAATACACGCCTAAACACGCCTCGTCATAGACTGCCTGACGCGTTCAAACATTCCAGGTATTGCTCGGATTTTCTGGCATCCTTGTTCTACACGTTGGCGAAACATTTCAACTTTGTCAATGGGTGTCACGTAAACGATGGATTTCAGATGACCCCACAGGTAAAACAAATCGAGTGAATTCAGGTTCGGGGAGCGAGCAGGCCACGCAATGGGTCCTCCACGGCCTATCCATTTATCAGGGAAATGGTCATCCAAATAGTCTCTGGCTATTCGATTTAAATGAGGCGGAGCGCCGTCATGCATAAACCACATACGACGTCGGACACTAAGAGGAACTTCATCTAGTAATTCGCTTAAATCATTCTTTAAAAAATTGGAATAGGATTCTCCTGTTAATCTTGCAGGCAAAACAAAAGGACCGATTAAGTTGTCGGTAATAAGTCCTGCCTATACATTGATACTAAATTGTTGTTGGTGCCTTGACTGGATGATAGCATGCGGATTCTCTTCGGCCCAGTGATGAGTGTTGTGAAAATTGATCACGCCAATTCTTGTGAAGGTAGCCTCATCAGAAAACAACAAGGAGGATTGAAAAAGAGGATCGCGAGCACACTGTTGAAGGAACCAAGTACAAAAAGCCTCTCGTGGTGGGAAATCAGCTTCAGTAAGGCCTTGTACTCTCTGAATGTGATATGGGTAAAGCTGTTGTTCCCGTAAAGTTCTCCACACAGCTGTGTATCTTCCACCTTGTGCTGCTGCTATCCTTTGGGTGCTGACACCAGGAAGTTCCTCCACGTAATTCAGGACCCGCTCCTCCAACTCAACAGTTATGGCGGTGATTGGTCTACCACCATCTGAAACTCGCTTGTTGAATGATCCTGTGTCACCAAGACGCTCGTCTATTCTCTGAAAGGTCTTCTTATCTGGCAGATGTCGATTCGGAAACCTTTCCGCATACAGACGTCTTGCTGCGGCCGCATTACACTCAGCAAGTCCATACATGAGATGCATGTCTGCCATTTCTTTGTTTGAATGAGCCTCCATTCTCACTTCAAATGCACAGTATCACTAAATAGCACAAAAACTTTTAAGTTTTTTTTTTCACTGGACTGCACTTATTCACGGTAAGAAGTTACGAATACGAACAGTGAAACACCGCGATGCACCTCTGACTGACTGATGGCTATACACTCAGCGATATTGAAACATGTCAAAGAGTGTATGAAACATTACAATCGGCAAGAACGTACATGAAATAAGTCTCCTACGCGGCGCTACACACTCACAAACATTGTCGGCAAGCAGTGTTTGTAAACAGTTTGCGGAGAGAATTGCTGGAACACAAAACGGGCTGTAACTCGGAACCAAAGCGATTTCGGGCATATGTTTATATAAACGTTTTCCATTGTTCTCAGGTCCTGAATCCATATTGAAAGTGCATCCCACATGTTATGAAACACCCTGTATAAAGAAGGAATAGATCTCAAGCAAAGAACTATAGACCAGTGTCATTGACGTCCCACCTCACCAAAATATTTGAAAGAACAGTTCGAGAGAAAATCTGACTTCAGGGAGACACTGGAAAGATTCAACGAAAATCAGCACGGATTCCGCTCAGGAAGATCATGCTTATCACAACTTATAGAGATATAGCAATATCCTAGATGCACTTGAAGGCAATGAAAACTATAATGTCATATACACGAATTTTGCTAAAGCTTTCGACAAATGCAATCATGGTATAATAGCACATAAAATGAAACATATTGGAATAACAGGCAAAGTGGGAAAGTGGATCTACAACTTCCTCAGAGAATGAATACAGGTCGTCAAAATTCAAGGTGTATCATCATCAGAATCAGAAGCACGCAGCTCAGTACCACAAGGTACAGTGTTGGCCCCACTCCTGTTCATTATCATGCTAACAGAGAGAGACAGTAGAGTAAACAGCAACAGTATAGTAACATCCTTTGCGCACGATACAAAGATCAGCAGAAAAATCAGCGATGCAAATGAAGTATGGGCCTTGCAGAGGGACACGAACAAACTATACACATGGTTAGAAGACAACAATATGACATTTAACACCGAAAAATTTCAGCTCTTGAGATATGGTAGAAATGAGGAACTTAAACAGACTGCATATTATGCTGCACATAGAGAGGAAGTTCAGAGAAGCACGAAAGCGGTCGACTTAGGGGTAATAATGACCGATGATGCCAAATTTGAGACACAAAATCAGATAGCAATAAACAAAGCAAAAAGAGTCATGGGACAGGTACTAAGAACGCTCAAAAGGAGGGACAAGACAGTAATGATTCCCCTGCTGAGAACACTGATCAAACCAAAACTTGAATACTGCTCAGTTTTGACATCCCCATATAAAAAGGAAGAAACTAATAAACTAGAAGAAACGCAAAGACATTTCACAGCAAAGATTCATGGCTGCAAATAACTCAACTACTGTGAAAGACTACGTAAACTAAATCTGTACTCCCTGGAAAGAAGAGAGGGGTACACCATAATCTACATATGGAAAATGATCGAAAGACTGGTACCAAACCTCAAACTAAACCCAATTACCATCCAAACAACGCTGGAAAAAAGGAAAGGTAGAATGAGTAGTGTTCCCGAATTAAAGACCCGACAAGGGAAACTGAAGGAAAATAGCTTGGTTGTCAGGGGACCAAGACTTTCTAACCAGCTTCCAAAAGACCTCAGAAACGTTACAGGAGTCAAAGTTGAAGTCTTCAAGAGAAGACTAGATGCCTGTCTCACGACGGTAAAATATGAGCAGGGTGTACCTGGCAATGTGCAGTGGAGAGCACAAGAGAGAACCTCGCTTCTCCACCAAGTCAGGACTAGATGCTGGGCCACCATTTTGACCTTTGTGTGAAGAGATTCCGACGCACGGAACCCAAATGAGGTTATATATATATTATATATATATATATATATATATATAATATATACACACATTCAACTGCAAAGAACACACATGACGCGTATGACACGTATGACGCCATACTATAAAATTTAACGGGCACCACTTTAACAGATAAAAAAATTTCAAAGTGTACCTAACCTAACCTACCCTATGGTCGAAACCTGTTTTATACGGGGCTCCAATAAACCTTACCCCCCCCCGCCCATGGCATAAATCATTAGAGGTACAGTAAAACTAAACATACCTTACAAAAGAGAATTTAATCCTGCATTTAATGAGAAACAATTAAAACTTGGTGTTTTCGCCATTGGCTTCCAATACAGCCTGAATTCGCTATGGGTAGCTTGCCAAAAGTGACGTGAATAGATCTTGATCGTTACGCAAATTTTCTAAAACAGTTTCAATGTGTTGCGTCATTGTATCCTTCGAAAATCGATTTGCTGCAGGTTCTTGAAACAAGAGACACTCAATCTTGTCCTTTATAACTGATCCAATGTGTTCACAGACGTTCAGGTCAGGAGAATTTCCTGGCATTCTTCATTTCCAAAGAAATCGATCTCATGGTTCCGCAACAACTGTTGAGTGGCTAATGCCTTAAAGCAGGGGGCCTTATCGTGCAGAAGTGTGACCTGATCGACATCCATGACATTGTTTGGGTTTCTTAGAAAAGGAATGACATGCTGGGATAGAATAATATCACGAAAATACTGTCCATCCCAACTCTGACCATTTGGCTTCAGCACCCACATGAGCTTCTTTGCAATGAACAAAACAAACACATCAACACAGTCTGGACTTTTTAATAATTCGCGATAATGTTCATTGTCATCGATTTCATCTGGTGTTGTGGCCCACACTCGATCATTTTGGTAGTTAGGCCGACGTGTTACGTAAACAAAAAATTCATCGGAGACAGCAAAATGCATGAAATCATCCACATCCCAATCTTCAAGATAATGGGCAAACCACATTCTGTTATCGATGTTAAGTTGAGTTTTTCTTGGCTTTGGAAGTTCATGCCAAGGCTTTAAACCTTGCCTATGACGGTACAGTCGAATGATCTCACCACTAACGATCTTTCCTCTCAACACTTCGATCTCTCTAGAAAGTTTAGCACAGCTGTTTTTTCGCTTACGCGTACCGCTTTCAATGATGTCCTTTGTTTCCTGAGAGAGTGGCAAATTTGGGCGCCCAGATTTGGTTGTATCCATTTCACATTCATCCAAAGTTTTATTCCAATTTCTTTTGACGAAATCCTCACTTCTTCGCAACTTTTTGGCAACCCATGAACGTGTTGTAAAGGTGGCTCCAGTATCACGAGCTTCCCGAAATGTTATTGCTTGTATGCGATATATCACACGTTGCCTCTCCGAATCACCAATTAATTGAGAAGCCATTATATTATCACTTTATCAGCTAGAGTAATTTTAATACCTGCAATAAATAAGGTTTTTGGAACCCCTTATATATATATATATATACACTGGGGCCATGCTATAACGCGGTCCGCTATAGCGCGGAACTCGGGTATAATGCGGGTCCAAAATTTTCATTTAAATTTG
The DNA here is from genome assembly GCA_023014485.1 of Bathynomus jamesi. Lineage (NCBI taxonomy): Eukaryota > Metazoa > Arthropoda > Malacostraca > Isopoda > Cirolanidae > Bathynomus > Bathynomus jamesi. The sequence continues at coordinate 583,112 of JAJOZX010001075.1, read as the reverse complement.
TTTTTATGTTCACAGAAATCATGTCTACTGAAATCTGTTTATCTGTAGTTCTGAATTTATCTTTGTTACCAGAAGAAGTAAAATTTCATTTATTTGAATTGCTTGTCTTCATTTTGTTGTCAGAAGTCTGTTTGGTTATCTGTAACTCGATATTTTTCTGGTTACGGGTTTGGAGTTTTGTTATAATCCGGTCTCGCGATATGGGCCCCGTGGCCCCATTGTATATAATACCCTGATAATTAAGCAGCCAAGACTTTTTAGTAGCAAGTGCACTGATATCCAATTCCTCCAAATGACGTGAAATGCAACAGCAAAAGTGCTCAGTGGTACAAGGTCATGATTTTCTCTCCTATCGTTACAGAGATTCACGGTCAAATAAACTTTGATGATGGTCTCGCATACAGACACTCTCCAAACTCAAAGTCGCTTACATCAATATATGGTGTCCATAAATGTTTACCCGATTAAAGCATGCTATAATTTTTAAATAAACACTCGTATTCAAACACAGTTTTAATCATAAGTAGATAAACATACAAAGTTTTGATACATAGTTAATGAACTTAATAAGCTTCCACATGTGCACCCCTAGTGGCACGTAAAATGTCGAAACGGTATTCACACTCACGTCACAAATTTTCCGACATTTGTGGGTTAACTGTTGCAATTGCATCCGTAATGCGTTCTCGCAATGTCCTGATATCTGGAACAATTGTTGCATAAACCAAATCTTTAACATGACCCCAGAGAAAGAAATCCAGCGGGGTAATGTCTGGTGATCTTGGAGGCCATGGGATTGGTCCGTCCCTGCCAATCCATCGATTTGGAAATGTTGCGTCGAGAGTTTCACGAACAACATGCGCCCAATGAGGGGCTGCCCCACCTTGTTGGATGATGACAGTTGGCTGCCTGTCCTGCAGCTGGGGGATGGCGTAATTGGTGAGCATATCCAGGTACATAGTTGCGGAAACAGTGTTCTCAGCGAAGAAGAAAGGACCAATTATCTGGTCATGCATTAGTCCACACCAGACATTGATCTTCGGACTGCCCCGAATATGCTGCCTTAAGGCACGTGGGTTTTCCGATCCCCAAATACGCACATTGTGTCTGTTGACTCTACCACTGAACAGCTACTACAGCGCTCCTAGCGGCGAATGCGGTAGACGAAACACACCAGCACAGAAACTCTATGCGTGTACGAGATCACCTGTAAAAAGAAAACGGATGTAAGATTCGTCATTAAAACATGAGAGCATGCTGTTTTCAGGGTAAACATTTATGGACACCCTGTATATTAAAATACTTGTCCAAAAGCTATAAACCTTATTTATCTATATTTTATATCATTGGTAAAAACTCAGTTATTTATTTTTTATTATCTAGTTTATACAATGTCCAACTTCTGCCTCATTAAGTGAAACAATTAAACCATCAATATACACATTAAACAGCAAAGGAAAGTGCAAGGAGTCTTGCCTCAATCCGCAGGAAAATCAAAACACTTTGACAAATACAGTACCCCACTTAACTGAAAAAAATTGGCAGGTATACCAAAATTTCAATACCGTATGTTTAATATGTACAAAAAAGCTTTCCTGGCCGTAACTTTTTAAATAAAATACCGTTGTTCACTGTATCATATGCTATGGAAAACTATAAATATTTGAATTACTGCCAGTGTATTTAAATATAACTTTCTCCAATACATAGATACACAGATCAGTTGGTGGGAACGTTTTAAAACCATCCTACATTTATATTTATTTCACAATTAGTTGGCCCAAAATTCAGCCAGCTTGTGATAATGGAAGACTTTATTAATGATTTAAATCTACAATTTAGTAACTAGAACCCAATACCTGAAATAACTTCGTCAACAGACTTGAGCTCATTACCATAATCTAGAAACACCTAATTGGGTCATTATCGTGCAGACAATACCAATTTCAGTAACAGTTGTGGGTATTGTCCATTCTCACACTGTTTAATACATTATGCACCAAAGATTTATTTTTTATACGACACTACTGTAAATGCATGAAGCGTATTTCTGCACATCAAAACCCAGGAGCCAAGTTCCCAAATAAATTAGTTTTTTCTTATTGGTCACCCAACAAACGAGGCCGTTTGTTTTACTTTGAACCGTGCAGAAATAAAGTAAAAGATAATTTACCAATTTTTATATCCATTTAAAATAATACATTACTCACCTTAGTCTATAGTAACAATAACATAAAGGAGCAATATATTTAAGGTATATTTGGCAGGTCAATTCAATCCAACCCAGGAACCAGCAGAGAGAAGTGAACTCAGCCTCACTAACTGGTTTGAAATGAACATAAAATTTGAATACGCCATGGCAATTTCAAAGATTTCCTTTTCATAGAGGATGGAAGCCATAATAAAACAAATTAAATTTAGCTAAGATGCATGAGCCTTCTCTCAAATGCATGATCTTCAAGTGCAAATACCATAACGGAGAGATCTGATTTGACGAGGGAGAAGTAAGGAAAGTAAATGATTGAAGAATGGAAAGTCTGAGTCCATGTAAAAATTTAACATTTTTCAAGAATGAACTACAGTATCTAATCCTTTAGCCTTAACAAAATTAATTTTGTGTATGAGATCCCTTTATTAAACTTTAATGCAAATCAAGATTTATGTACATTTTAACCATTCTAATAATGAATGATGGAATGATTAAAACATTTGAAAGTTATGACAAGTATTATAAAGCAGGTTTAAATAAATATTTATCATACATTAATAAAATCTTTGTTCATCATCTGTTTCAAAACATTTGAAGTCACAATTTTATCTTCTATTAAGTCAGTATATTCTGACTTTAATAATGTTTTGAGGCTTCACTAATTTCTTTTCATTGTCAGATAAGTTTAAAAAATTTACTTAAATAAGAAGATGAAGAAATTTTTAATGTTTCTAGATTTCTTTTCTCAGAACCTGTCTAATAATAATGCATAGGTGATTCTTTTAGAAGTAGCAACTTTTTGTAACATTTTTTGGGGTTCTGGCTCGAGTTAACCTAATCCTGTATCATATTATGAATATGATGAAGAAAGACATTTCATGAACTGGTGTATTATTCATGGTTAACTGAGTGAGGGTCTGTTTTCTCCATAACTGAAAAGTACTTTCTTAAGAGCCTTTACACAGTTTATCCATTGTTTCCTGTACAGTACTAATGCTCTGGGATAAAAACTTTCCACTATCTTCTTATGCTGATAAGATGTAAGGAAGATCTAGATGTTCGCAAATGTATATTTTTCTGGGATTAATTAAAGTAAGCGACCTTAGGCTTTGAGAGTGTTCGTATGAGAGACTATCTTCAGTGTTTATTTGACCTTGAATCTCTGTAACAAGAGGAGAGAAAATCTTAATCATTTACTATTGAGCCCTTCTACTATTGCATTTCACTTCATTTGTAGGACTTGGATATCAGTGTGCTGACTATTAACCCTTTCTGTCCCAAATTATTGTTTTGAGGAAAAAAAAAATTTAACACTTAATTATGCTAAAAATTGGTATGGAAACATAAACGAAACTTTGTTTAGAAATGTATTTAATTAATTACATTTGAAATTATATTATTCCATTTCGCGCTATCAAGTAATAAGAGAAACTAACACAACTTTGGTACTTTGAATGAAACAAATAAAAGCAATTTTTTGTCCTTTGCTAAACACAACGGTAGACCATGCTGCTTTGAATGGAATGCATTAAAACAGTTTTTGTCTTTTCTTAATCATAATGGTACATCACACGTTCTGCATTTCAGACGAGAGTAACCTTACATACTAGGGTGTCAATTTTGGGGGTGAACTGACTAAATTGAAAATCATGTGATTTGGTAGCAATTTAATGTAATCATTTGGCATACAAAATAATATCCTTGCTTCAAAAACAATAAAAAATAACTCCTACCTACATCAATTTTAATTAAAAAATTCCATTTTTCCGTAAATTCGTAACAAAATAACAAATGTGCGCAAACATCCTATCAACATTTAAAGTGGCAATAAGATATCATTCAGAGTCTTTATTTGAAAGTAACCAATGCAGTCATGTGCTTTTTGCTGCGGTTCCTTGACATCAGCATTCGGCTTGCTACTTGCGCTTTGATGTAGCCTTCTCGCCTCTCGTGACTGTAAACTTGACTAGCTGCTTCTGTGACCATTTTCACACATCTCTCCACACTCTGAGTGTGAGAAGGCCACTTTGGCACTTGCATTGGGGCCTCTTTAAGTTGTGTTAAATCTTTGTTTGTTATACATGTTGTCAGTGGTGGCTCCAAAACTTCCGAACTCGAGTTAACTAATTCTGACAATTTCGTGGCATTGACGTTTATCGGAGGTACCTTCCTTGTCTGAACAGAGCAGTCTCCCAGCTGGTCATCATCTAGTGATGTTCCTCTAAGCTTTAGAATGATTTCCACAGCCTCAGTTCGCTCTTTGGTACATTGGCTGCAGAGTTTTGCTTACAAAACTGCCTCTGGCCTAGCATACCAAGCGGACCTTCTCACCACAGGTAACACGATGTCCACCACTACTTTCCTTTGGGTTCTCAGTAGCTGTAATTGAAACAAGAGTGGTGTGGGCCCCTCCATCCACATTGGATTAAGTTTTACATTGAACCAGTGAGGAAGATAAAACCCAATAATAAATTCAACAATCAACATCAAATTCTGTATCATTTTGCCCTTCAGTGCATGTTTGGAAACCCAAATCCTGCAGAAACGAATCGCTGTAGTTAACCAACGACTGTGACTTACGGGTCCAATCTCCAAAAGAGCCAGATTTTGAGGCAACTCCCCTGATCTGATTGCTTGAACAATACGATAAGCGTAAGATTGATCCGTGCTGAGGTCTTTGATAACTTCTTCAGACAACACTGGAAGGGGAGGGCCTACTTCGACCTTTGGAAATTTTGTATTTATTTCTAATTCCGTTGCTTCATCTAGCATGTTGCCAAGGGGGCCTGACCACTTGTTGTTGCTCTTTGTAGGACCATCAAGTTCCTGGATGAGACGACGAAGAGGTAGTTCCCCTGTGTGCAAATCACATACAATTCAAACAAGCCTTCTTCCAAGTTTTTTCTCTAAATGCGTCATAACACCGCCCTGCCATCCAGTGTTCACCGCAGTTGAGTCTCCACCAACGGCCTGCAGTGAACTGTCAAGTCTTCTTTCTTGAAGCCAACATATTATTTGATCAGCAATTGCCTCTGCATGTTTCTTGCCTTCTACTTCTGCTTCAGGAACAAAGTGAAACAAATAGCGGCCACCAGGTTCGGAACACACAGAGTAGTGTTCTTCTTTGATGAGACCGGGAAACTTTCTGTCCATTCCCTCTACCTCTAGAACTTTTGTGTCATCTCTTCTTCCATCAAACAAAAAGCAAGAGAGACCTTCCTCCTTCAAATCTTTTTCATGCTGATCAGATATTTCCTTCATTATTTTTTCTTGTGCTCTTCTTATCTTATTATGATCTATCACTAAGGATGTATCCTCTCGGCTGATGAGGCCTGCATCTATCCAAGCGGCAGTGGCAATCTCTGCAGTCTCTCGTAGCCCCGTATGGTGGCGAATAATGGCAATGGCAATGTTTGAGATGTCTTTAGTGTTGTATTTCATTCTCTTCGGCGAAGGTTCAGATGGCATTTTGGAGCTATCATCTGGTGTTGCTTCTTTCTGTTCATCTGAAGAGCTTTCAAAGAAGTGAGAAACCTCTTGATAGAGCTCTTCATCTCTTTGGGTGGCTTCTTCACTCTTCTTTTTCTTCCTTTCTTCCCTCTCTCGGATTTTCTCTTTTTTCTTAACAATAACAATCTGTTTTTTGGTTTCTGAATAATCTGCCGAACCAATCTGCATACTTCCTTGGCCTCCTGCCTTTGTTCTCTGCGCCTTTATGAAAGCCAGCTCCAAAACAGGGATCTTCTTCTCACGAGGACAGCGACAATCAATGTGAGGGTGAGGTTCTCTTCTGCATGAGGGAGAACAATTGGCTTGAGAACACAACTCTATGGGACACTGGCAGTTAAAAATATCAAGAAGAGTATCAAGTGTGTGCAGAAATTTATTTTTCTTTTCTAGTTTTCCTTTACCAAGTGATGTCTCAACTGCTTTGTGCCACAGCTTTGTTAATTTTAGCTCAATAGTTCTATACTGATTGAGTACAGGTGGTTTGAATAACACATTAGCTTTTTTCCACTGATGTAGAAGAGGGGAAATCATGTCCCTTATGAGCTCTTTCTCTGTGTAGTTCCTTCTATCCTTTGTATTTTGTTCACGAAGGAGTAACCCTAGTCTCAGCATGTCTCGCACTGTTGGTAGTTGTGATACGGGAAGCTCCTTGCCTGTACCGACTAACAGGTTCAAGTGGCATGACGACTGACCTCTTGTCTTCAATTTTGGCATCTTAGGAATATCTGAAAAGAAAGAAAAACATTTAAGTATTTTATATCAATTACGATGTTTCAAAGTTTAGTCATTCGATGTTCTAAAATTCAATAAAAATATATTTCATGGGATTGCAACATAATTAGACAGAAGAATATGATAACAATAAATAATTGTAATAATCAATAATCCATACTTACAGTTAAACTGTAGTATTCGTCTAGTAGAATAACTATGAAGTAGGTACAAGAGCAATAACAGCAAACCACCGTCTATGACATCTAAGAGGCAACTGAGGACTGAGAGTGAGGGACAGTTCTATTCATGTTGTGACTTGTACATTGTACAACAACTATATGACCTTGAAAACACTCCATATGCGATCAGTGGGATAATTCTGTGACAGATGAATAGTTAATCAATTTATGTCCTATTATTTAGTAAAAGAGTCAATTTCTGAAACTTTAAGGTAAAATTGATGTAGGTAAGGTTATTTTATTTCATTTTGGTTGGCCAATTTCAAGTTTTGACATGAAAAGACTATATTTTCACTACCAAAATTGATTTGAAAAAAGTTGACAAAATTGACACACCCTATTACATACTGTAGAGTTTCTGCATCTCTTTTTGAGTTCTAAATGCTCAGGCCAATGTCCAAAACACTGCCAGATGTTGCTATACAGTTAATTGTTACACTCAAATGCCATAAGGCATCACTGAAGCTAATCTGAGGAAATTACACGTACTTTTTGTTGATGATGCCATATGGAATCGCTGGGACAGAAAGGGTTAAAAGCCTTGGCTGCTTATTCTCGGAGTACTTTATATATATATATATATATATATATATATATATATATATATATAAACAGGCGAAAAATAATGCATGAGAGCTTTGTTTCCTTGCATACACAAACAAACATGGGGTCGTGAGCGGCTAGTTAGACTTTAGAAACGTGGGCAGGAAGGTGGGTGTGGTAGGTACGACCTGCGCGCGGTGGGCGAGAACGCATGTGGCAATCGGTGGCTGACGAAAGGGGATGCTCTTGGGAACCCTGCGGGGCTATGGAAGCTCTTTTATCAAGAAGAAAATAATTGAATTGGTAAAAAATAGATTTAGCACAATATTTTTTGGCATAGGCGAGGAATATATCAGTGTTTTCCTACGATCACTGAATTTAAGCGACTTTCGGTGTGAAGAAAAGTGAAAAGTGTTTGTGTGTGTGTGTGTGGGTCTCTGTGGGTGTGTGTGTATGTGTGTGGGTGTGTGTGTCACCTGGCTGGAAGTAGCTGACATTGGGGGGATGGGGGATAGAAAAATAGTAATAATAATAATAATAATAATATTCACTATTGACCCACTCCCAAGGAGGAAAGTAATAATAATAATAATGTTAATAATAATATATGTGGAGAGAGAGAGAGAGAGAAAGAGAGAGAGAGAGAGAGAGAGAGAGAGAGAGAGAGAGAGAGAGAGAGAAAGAGAGAGAGAGAGAGAGAGAGAGAGAGAGTTAAAAGGAGCTACAAGGAAAAGAAGTACCTCAAAAGGCCTTGCGGCCCATACCGAGGAGGTACCAATGGCAATGGGTGCCACGGAAAATTTTCTACACACTCAAATAGTGTGCAAGATTTGATCTAACCTTTCCTTGAACTGATCCACAGAGGAATTGTTCACAACTTCTGAAGGTAACCTGTTCCACGTGTCACAGATCTTATACGCAAAGTAATTCCCACACACAATAGTCCTAAACCGTTTCAAATCCAACTTCCAACCATTGTTGGGAGTTGGGTTATCATTTAAACTAAACATACTTCTAAAATCGACATCGTTGAACCCACGTAAGAGCTTGAAAACCTCGATCAGTTGACCGCGCAGCCTCCGAATTTCCAGCGAAAACAAGTTCAGGGCGCGTAACCGTCGATTGTAGCCCATATGCCTAACGGAAGGGATTAACTTTGTGGCCCTCGCCTGCACTCCCTTCAGCCTCTCAATATCTTTCCTGAGGGTGGGCGACCAGAAATGCACAGCATACTCCAGGTGCGGCCGAACCAGGGAATTGTACAGAGAGAGCACAATCTCCTTGTTCCGAAACTGAAATTGCCTCCTCATATAACCCAATAGTTTCTGGGCTTTCTTTTCCATCTCTACGCACTGTTTCGTAAACTTAAGGTCGCTGCTAATTAGCACATCCAAGTCCTTTTGTAAATCAGTCACCTCGATTTTACTCCCCAACATCGAGTAGTCCGACTTGGGATTGGCGTAGCCAATGTGCATCACTTTGCATTTACCCAAGTTAAACGGCATTTGCCATTTTTCTGACCACTCTCCTATCCTACCTAGGTCCGCACGCACTTCCTCGATCGCTTCGGGCGTCCCAACATTGGCCCCAAGCTTGGTGTCATCAGCGCATTTAGCGATCCGACTGACGATGCCACCGTCTATATCATTTATGTAAATGATAAACAACAGTGGCCCCAAAACGGAACCCTGAGGAACCCCACTAGTGACCGAGGCCCAACCCGAACTAGCCCCTTTAATTACCACCCTCTGCTGCCTATTCATCAGCCAGTTTTAAATCCACCTACCTATTTCCCCACCGATACCCAGCGCGCGCACTTTCGCCATTAGCCGGCGGTGAGGTACCTTATCAAAGGCTTTCTGAAAGTCGAGATAAAGTATATCAATCGCCCTACTCTTATCGTACTCACTCAACATGACGTGGAAAAACTCGAGCAAGTTGGTGAGACACGACCTATGCCGTCTAAACCCATGTTGGGAGTCCCCAAGCAGCTTGTAGGAATCCAACTGGTCAACGATCCTATCAGCGATTATCCCTTCTAATAATTTACCTACAACTGAAGTGAGACTAATGGGACGATAGTTCCCTGGACTTTCGTGATCCCCTTTCTTAAAGATAGGGGTCACGTTGGCTTCCCTCCAGTCACCAGGCACCTGGCCCATCTCCAACGATTTGTTGAAGACTGTAGCCAGGTGGGGAGCCACCTGGTCGCGCACTTCTCGCAACACTCTGGGGGGAAACTGGTCTGGCCCAGGAGCCTTAAACGCGCTCAGTTTGTCTATTCTATCGGCAACGACTGTCGCGGTACATCTAACACTATCCAGGCCAGCACGTTCGTGCCTCACGCCTGGCTCGGGGATGATGCGGGTATCCTCCCTGGTGAACACTCCCGCAAAGTACTCATTAAGCACATTAGCGATGTCCGCGTCGGAGGTCCGCAGAACGCCGCTTCCGTCCTTTATCATGCTTCTAATGGGCTTTCTACTATTAACATAACTGAAGAACTCCTTAGGGTTCCCCTTGCAGAGGCTTGCGACCCGTAGTTCTTCGTTACGTTTCGCTAGCCTAACCTTCGCCTTCACTTCCCTACACAGGCGGACATACGATTCAGTGTTCTCGTGGGAACGATTGGCCTTCGCCCTCCTATACGCTACTCTCCTATTTCGGATAGCCGAAGCGATGTCACGATTGAACCACCTAGGCTGCGTTGAAGCAGGGGTGACCGGTTTTGAGGGTATGGCAGCAGACTGCAGCACCATAAACTCGTCCCGGAATGCACTCTACACTCCCTCAACATCGCCGCCAACCTCTAACCCCATCTCTCCTACGCTATCCCTGAGGCTAACAAAGTTCGCCCGCCGGAGATCGAGCTTACTGCCTCTCGAGTTACTACGCTTCACCCGAGGGACGCACACACGGAACCTAATAAGACCGTGATCACTCCCGCCCAATGATTCGTCAACGGTGAGGCCAGTGACGAGGTTGTCTTCGGTCGTGAATACTAAGTCTAGAACGCTTTCGCCTCGTGTAGGCTCGTTGACCCACTGAGTGAGGAAGTTCTCATCAGTAAAGTCAACTAGCCTCCTCCCTTCAGCATCGGCAGTCCTGTTTTCCCACTTTATGCCGCGACAGTTGAAGTCTCCTAAAACTACACACACCCTATCCCCTATCAGGCTACTGAGTTCGGTGTACAGGGCTGTATCCTCCTCGAGGAGGAGATGCGGAGGTCTGTACACCAAGATTAACCTATAGTTCGTCCCTCCCACGTTCAGATCGACGCCAAGCAGCTCCCGTTCCGACCGGAACTGGCAGTCAACCGGACTCAACGTGTCTCTGACGTATATTAGTACCCCACCCCCCTCCCCACGGGTGCGGTCTTTGCGAAACATTCTATACCCGGGAATTTCGAACTCCCCAACGTAGTCCCTACGATCAGTATGAATCCAGGACTCGGTGATAGCAACGATATCCTGGTATTCTGATGCTAAGAGCGCCCGTAGCTCGCAAAACTTGTTCCTGATCGACCTAGCATTAAAAAGCATTGCACGGAGGGAGCCTCCCCTTTTCTGACCGGAGCACCGACAATTCAGCGCAGGACAATTCAGCGCCGACAATTCAGCGCAAAGACAATTCAGCGCAAGACAATTCAGCGCCGACAATTCAGCGCAAGTCAGTACAGTTAAAAGTTTAGTTAAAAATAATAAAAATAAATCGCAATAAATAAAAAAGAGAAAAATTTGTATATTTATATATATGCTAAATTGGGTCTGTATCGAAGGAGTGACATTTCAAAGGAGTGACATAACAAAGGAGTGACATAAATACCGTAACGAAGGAGTGACATAACGAAGGAGTGACAAATCGGAGATAAAATTCAAAGGAGTATAATTATTAAAATTTTATTTAAAAAAACAAAATTTGTTAGAATTGTTAAAATTAAGATTTTATTTCAAAAACTAGAAACCTAACCTAACCTAACCTAACAGTTGCAAGCCTCTCTTCCCTCTGGATTTGTTCTTTCTTCTTCTTTGTTGGTATTTTCGCGCTGAATTGTCTTGCGCTGAATTGTCTTTGCGCTGAATTGTCTTTGCGCTGAATTGTCTTGCGCTGAATTGTCGGCGCTGAATTGTCGGCGCTGAATTGTCCTGCGCTGAATTGTCGGGTCACGATTCTGACCGCCCCCTAGCACGACCCGTTTCCCGAACAGCCAGGGCTGTCGGGAGTTGAAGAGCCCCTCACTAACGAGGGGACAATCTCCGCAGGAGCCTGAGACCCCTCCAACGTGGAAGGAGAGTCACTACCTGCTGTTGGAGGGGGACTACCTGCTGTTGGAGAGAGAGAGAGAGAGAGAGAGAGAGAGAGAGAGAGAGAGAGAGAGAGAGAGATTAAACAATGTTTAGTGGTCTGTCAGTAACTTCAGCTTGGAGGGGTGTAGAGGGCATGAAGATCCACCGCACATATGTGAGAAATAACCAGACAGTAGGAATTCCTTGTAGTTACTGGGAAAAGTTCCAAGCTGGTACAAGTATAAAGTTTCAGAGACAAGACATATAGGCAAATGGGGAGATCTTATTCTGCAAATGAAGTGAAACTTATTGAAAGTGAAAGAGAGAATTAATGACGATACTGAAAAATATCTCTGACATGCTTCTAAAACAGACTACCAGCCTTTATTTTATACCTGAAAGGCTACTTTGCCAAACCTTCATTGTATCAGCATACCAAACCTCTACTGTATATTGAAGCATAGATGATAAATCCCTCATTTTTTTTAACACACGCAAATTTATAACGAAATTTGATGTGCAGTAAAATTATTAGTTCACATACCAGAAGATGTTATGTGAATGTGATGGTACATAGCGATGTAAATAACAGGAAACTAGGTTAATATTCGTCTTTTCACCCGCTCACGCGCGGTTAAAACAGTATAATATTTTGAAGCCATTCAAAACTAAGAAAATATATATCTTATGTTGTGTAAATTTATTCAAATGTACTTTTTTTTAATAAAATATATTTCCTGTTTTGGCTATAATGTACTTTTTTTCATAAAATATTTTTCCTGATTAGGCTATTTTTTCGCTTCTCTGCGACTTAACTCGTTTGTTGGTTTTTGTTCCGGCTATTTTTTTTTTCTAATTGGATTCAGTTTGGTGTGCTTGTGATAGAATTATGACGTGCCGTTCGTGTGATTCGACTTTCAGAACTTGATTCGTATTGTGCCCTAGATGAAGACAAAGGATTGAATGTTTTTATCAATTACGGCGTTATTCTCTCATCCTTAACTTGCCCGAAATGTGACAGTGAGTGCCTAATACGAAAAGATCAAAAGATATTTAGGTGAAATAACCAATATTAACCTGTTAGGTTAATTGAATGCCAGGTTAGGTTAATTGAATACGCAGTTAGGTCAATTGAATGCCCGGTTAGGTCAACTGAATGCCTGGTTACGTCAACTGTACGCCCTTGATGATTGGTTAGGTTAAATCGTGATATTTTCGTTAATTTAAACGAAAATGACTAGAGCAAACTTTTCTGGTTAATTTTGAGGTGTTTTGTACGAAACTGCCATCTGTTTCCTGTGCAAATGCGTAGTTTTCGAGATGACGATATCTCGAAAACTACGCATTTTCTCAGGAAACGGATGGCAGATTCGTGCAAAACACCTCAAAATTGACCAGAAAAGTTTGTTCTCATCACAAAAACAGACTGGTTGTATGAACGAATAATTACCGAAAACTATATATTTAAAAGTAAATACACAATTAAGCATGTGTTATGAATGTATAAAAAGATCTTGTATTTGAGGTTCAGATCGGAAGAAAATAAGTCAGTTTCCCTTAAAAAAGAAAGAAATTAATTTATTTAAATTAAAATAATACACCTTCATTTTATTTTTCATAATACAGATATTAAACAAAGAAATTGTTTTTGATTTAAAATATGTTTAACCTGATTTTGTTTTTTGTGATGTTCGCATTAGTAACCTCGTAGAGGTAATGTGGTATTAAATTATAACAATACGCCTCGAAGTAGTTTAAGTTTTCGTTTCCATTGTTTAAGGGCATAAGGTTCAAAATTGGTTGTCAAACTCTGTTTTTGTCTCATGAAAGAAGGTGAGGATGAATCCTTTTTTAAATTTTATTTTATTTTTTATTCCCCCCCAAGGAAGAGGGCCTATCAAGGGGCAAGTGCCCTTCATTAAGACTTGTGAGGCCCCATGAATGGGTTAGGAACTTAAGGAAGGGGGGGCGCCTTATAACGGAGGGGAAGGCCTTCAGGGAAAAGTTTCAAAAGCACCCCAAATTCCTCTACCCAAACGCGGGGATACTACTCATGTTTAATCATACAAGAGTAAAGATAGTTATTAAAGCAAATTCTTTCTTTGAAGAACAGAAATCGAATGCAAATAAAAATATAAAATTTAATCTGAATTTGTCAATAGAGTACCCCCTAAAAAATAATATAAATAGTACAAAGAAATTCTTAAAGAAATCTGAAAAAAAAACCGGAATCGAAATTTAAATTGAATCGAACCGAAAAATATAAAACTTGAATTGAAAAAATAAACTCAAATCGAAAAAAAATTAAAAACTGAAATCGAAACTGAAATCGATATTTTTGAAACAACTGAAATCGAAAACTGGACTTAAAAATTTATCAGTTTTCTATCCCTGATATATATATATATATATATACACAGTATAATATATATATATATATATATATATATAGAGAGAGAGAGAGAGAGAGAGAGAGAGAGAGAGAGAGGGGAGTTCATAAAAGATCTGAACGATTTGATTCGTTAATATTTTTCAAACTAAATAAGATATAAAGCAGGAAGCATGTGTAGGCGATAGAGCAACTAATAAAGTCTTTTGTACAAGATCAAGGTTGTCAACATCCATAAACTACAAATCAGGATCAGGGATGCAATAGCGATGGTCGATGTTTGCATGCTTGAACGCACATGGCGAGAAATTGAATATCGATTGGATGTTGTACGGGCAACCAATGGCGCACATGTTGAAGTTTATTAAATATGTATGTAAAACTATTAGTTATGCAGAGTCACAGGAAGAAACTTGTTTATTTGTTTGTTCTTGGGTTATCACATTAATAAAGATCGAAATCGTTCAGATCTTTTATGAACACCCTGTATATAACCTTTGGTTAGCTTCCGCTCGAATTGTTCATTCCGACGAATGTCAAGCTTTTCACCCCACCCTAGACCTACAGTTTAACGTGGAATCCGAACCACGCCCTACCAGCAGCCCAGTGTGGAAGGATGACCAGCTGGATTTTGCTGCGCGCCGGCTGCTCTCACCGAGTCTCGAACCTGGAGCCGATGGATTTGTAGTCAGCGACGCTAACCACTACACCACCGAGGCGCTATATATATATATATATATATATATATATATATATATATATATATATATATATCGTAACTTCGGAGTAGTTCCGTGCGTTGGTCTCTCTTCACACGAAGGTTAAATGTTTCGGGTTGTTTAAATTCGTTCATAAAATGTAAAGTCATATAATAGATGTAGAGTTGAAACCTTTAGTGGGATCCGAACCCCTAAAAAGACTCAACGAAGACTCAAGAGAAGCACGTTAATCGATGAAATCTCGAATGCGAACCGAAACAAAAATCCAAGACCTTCAAATTAAGAGTTCTGCTCTACCACCAGGCCGCCCTGGCAGGTATGTATAATTGTGTGTGTGTTCGTGTGTATGTCCAGAATTCAGCAATTTCAATAGTTTCTGAAAGTTTTCCAAGATATGAATTCTACATTATGAAGAAGGAAAACAAACACTGTAATACAGTATTTATTTCCTTTGCCGATGACACAAAAAATTAGTAGAAAAATAAGAAACCCAGACGATATAGGATCTCTTCAAACAGACATGAACAGAATGTATAATTTGGTCTGAAGGCAATAAATATGAAATTTAACTCTGAGAAATTTCATCTATTAAACTACGGAAGAAGGGAGGACTTAAAATCCATAGACTCCTATACCCAAATGGACAGGAAATTCAGAGAAACTCTAAAGCAAAAGATTTAGGAGTTGTAATGACTGATGACGCGAAATTTGAAACACAAAATAAGAGCAGTAAAGAACAAAAAGAATAACTGGACAGATACTGAGAACCTTTAAAAGAAGGGATAGGAATATAATGATTCCTCTGTTGAAACACTGATCATACCCTAATTGGATTATTGCTAGGTCTTAACATCCCAACATAAAAAAGAAGACATTATTCAATTAGAAAGGATTCAGAGAAGCTTCACAGCCAAGATCAATAGATGCAAAGAACTAAATTACTGGGAAAGATTACGTGAATTAAATATACATTCGTTGGAACGAAGTTAGAGAGGTACACCATTATTTACACTTAGCAAGTAATGGAGGAATTAGTCTCTAATCTTACGCTGAACCCTATAACCACTCAAACAACATTGGAAAGTAGGAAAAGATGAATGTGTCGTTTCCACAAATTAAAGGCTGGACAGGGCAGGGAACATCCTCAACCCTGAAGGAAAATGGTTTTGTTGTGAGAGGACCAAAACTGTTCAACTAGCTTCCCAAGGAACTAAGAAGCACGAGTTGTGTAGCGGTGAATGTCTTCAAAAGAAGACTAGACGCCTGGCACAGAACAATTCCAGATGAGCCGGGAGTACCTGGCTGTGTGAAGTGGAGAGCGCAAGAAACCAACTCTTAACTTCAACTCTTTACTTTAATTCACGTTCGCTGACGGAGTTCTCTCCCTGTGCTTGACAAATTTTGCGCAAAGTCAGAGCCGCACCAATACAAAGTTTGAACTCGTACAAAAGGCACACTCGAATTTGCTTCGATGTCATTGTTCTTCTGAATGCTGAAAAAATATGAAAAATATGAAAAAGAACAAAATATATATATTTATAATATAACAAATTAAAGTAATTATAACCTATTTTAGTTTAATGTATAGAGATACAACAACAAAAAACGTGCACCTTTTAATTTCACTGTTCCAAAACCGACAATACTTTTCCCCTCAACCTGATACTTTGTGAGAATATTGTGGACACAAAAGAAGTCATGTTGTTATAATTGTTGTAAATGAAAACTTTCTCCCACTCGTAACTTCTACATTGGATTATACTTCGTAAATATATTTTACTTTTTTGCCAAGAATCAACCTAACCTTTCGTTAATATACAAGGTGATCAAAAAAGTTTTTCTCGCACCCACCCCAAAAAAAAAAATTTATAATTTTATTTTTGTGAGCACCTTTTTGGATCACGGATCACCATATATACACACACACACACACACACACACACACACACACACACATACACGAGGTCTGTTCAAAAAGTATCCGGACAGGGTGTTTATTTTTAGAATAAGGTTACGCTTGGAGTTGTGACTGTGACTCCCTTTGGTAGGAAGAAAAAAAAGAGTGGCAATTTTCTTTTCCCGAATTCGTCGAGGTCATAAGCCGAGCTTGCATCATGTCCGAGGGACATAGGCGAGTTCTCCGTGACCTCACGTAAATTTGTAGAAGAAGGGGGATCCCTCGAAAAATCCGCGCAATGCTCACTACTCTTCCAAGTATGAGCAGATGTTGCGTGATTTGGGGACTTCATCTGAGACGATCTCGTCACAGACCACTTCCCCCGGAAAATTCCCCTCATCGAGAACTTCCCTCGTGATGTCTTGGGCAGTCTCTTCATAGAGCGCTTCCGTCTTCATCGTCTAAGAAGTGAGTAACCATCCAAATCTTCGCGATATCGCCGCGAACGTTATAACGAACATAATATCCCTCTAATGCGTCCAACCATTCGTCCACGTATGGGAGTACCAAGTTACCGTATTCTCTCTCATTAAAAATTGGAACCTTAGGGATATTATTTGTCCGATAATTACATCTATCCACTTTTCTTCGAAAGGGACAAAGAAAAAAAATGGACTTCCAAACGAGGAAGGCGAAGCGAAACAAAAAAAACTTATCCCTAATCTCGTATATACAACAGAATTTAAGCGAGAAAAAACTTAAGCTTGAGATTAGCTATTTTTGGTTTAAATAAATAATAAAATCATCCCAAAAGAAAATGAAAAACTTGCCTGTCAATTTCGACACATTCCTCGAAATGTACGAATTCATTCTAATTTAAACCAAAAAAGCACAAAAACAAAGAGAAAACTATTTGCGCTCCAACGCAATAACCACTTTAAACAAGAATGAGAAAAAAAAAAGTTTGCGTACCAACGTGAAAGAGCAAGAGAAAAAGGAAAAAATCCTTTTTACTAAATCTAAATGCGCCGAAACGGGCCAAATCCGCGCGCGCGTGAAACGAGCCAAACAAACAAACACACGCACGAACTATATATATACAACAAATTAGGTAAAAAAAAAATTCCAAGAGTCAATAAAATGAAACTCAAATCCAAAATACCGTTTTCTGTTAACCCAATGTGGGACAATTCAAATTAAAAAAAAATTAAATATTCACTTTAAATTTTTTTTCTTAACTTCCATAAATTTACCATGTACTTTGCAAAAACCGTTTTTTGTTACAAAGAAAAAATATAAATTCACCAAAATACTTATATACACAATTACTGCTTGCTATACAAACACAAACCTGTCAATTTTTCCCTCTTACCACAAAACCATAAAAGAAAGAAAAATTGAATTAAATTTATTTTAAATACAGACAAACAAAGAATCGCTTTTTAACTCCCCCAATGAAAAATTTTAATTGTTTACAAACAACAGATATAGTTCACCTATCCATACACACACACATATATATATGTGTGTGTGTGCATACACACACACACACACACACACACACACAAATATATATATATATATATATATATATATATACACACACACACACACAAAATACTGCAAGAGAGAAAAAAAAATCGCTTTACAATCACAACGAACAGTGAAATTGAATTAAGTCGACTTTAAGCACAGACAAACAAAAAAAATCGTTTTTAACTCACCCATGAAAAATTAAATTGTTTACAACCAACAGTATATGCTGTGATTTATTTATATTCGTAAAACACTGCATGCCAAACCCACAAAATCTTCTAACAACAAAAAGAAGAATAATAATTAAAAAAAACACTCAATTTCATTTTTCAACCACACGAGAGAAATAATAATACAGTTAAAATTTTTTTTTTCTTTTCAAACCAATGCGTTAAACACTTTTTTTTCACGTATTTATTTATTGATACTAGTGTTAACTTTACCCACCGAAAGCAACTTTACTCCAGTTACCGAGTTTTCTTCCTATTTTTCCGTCTTGAAAAGAACGTTTGTTTTCGTTTCTTTTAGTCTTCGTTGCGGGGCGGAGTCAAAATGCGTTCGACTCTCTGCGATTCACGAAGGTGAAGCCGTTTTCCGGATGAGATGCGCTTACAGAATCGAATACGTTTGACTTCTGTAATTTCTTATTCCTTTTTTGAAGAACTTTTTCGTTGATGATTAAAGTCTTTCAAAATCTTCTCCAATTTCGACGATTCCTCCACTCTTCGTTCTAGGAATTTACGTCACTGCTATCCGTCGCATATGACGTCCAATTTTCGTAATCAATTCCAATGCGGTTCGTCCGTTTTTCCGTTGACGATTTCCAAGAGAATTTAAATTCGTAAAATTCCTCTCCGCGTGCCCAATGATACTTTCGTCGAGTCCTCTTCTCTAAACAAGTGAGTGATTCCCAGCTGAAATCCGACCTTCGTTTCGGATGCGTTGACGTCCTTGTAACGGGGTTCTGACTGAACAAAAGTTTTCCAAATCCTGCTACTCGGTCGACAATGTCGCAAAATGGCGGATGAATGATTTCTTCTAATCCTGCTATAGGTAGCCAATGTCGGATATGACGATATCCTTTAAGGTATTCTCAGTATGTCGCTTCCTCGCACCAACAAGGAAGTTTATACCGCTGACGTCCACGGTTCTTCTTTTCGTGTATTTACTTAATCTGACTGCGAGTTACGATAAAATAATTTATACCTTCGGTCAATGGCGTCCCCTCGCTCAGTCCGTTGAGGAAGTGGAATGTTTCTCTCGTTGAAGGATATAAAATACGAGTTTTCCTTTGTTCAGTCCTTTATTTTTAAGGTTTGGAAGCACTTTTAAAATACTAGATTTTCTTTACACTACAGAGTAATTTGAGAATAAACTTAACACAACACTTGTTTAGAGAGTTAATAACGAACAAAAGCTTACATCGAAAGCTAACGGGCACAGCCAAACCGGCCGGCCCGGAAGTAGAAAACTCACTGCTCTCTCAAGGCGTGTTCCCTTCCTCCTTGAGAAGACCCCATGGTGCCGCGTTTACCAAAGATTATTTACTTGCAAAATCCCACTCTAATAATGATATTAACAAAAGAATTTAAATAATTGGATATTAGCACAAAAATTTATATAATTGTAGTTTTACACTTAACTCTTTTATGTGATTTATAATAATCGAAAAGAACATTTAGAATTTAGGAATCTCTGTTTAAGATTATAGATGTAGCAACTGTGGAGAGCATCGTTAGGCTTATCGAAAGGATGCCAGAGAATCTACTGGGCATTGAGGCAATTTATACAAATATTAAGAATTTAACGGAGTCATGTTTTAATTTATACGAGTAGGATAATATCGTTTAAAGGATTAATATTTTAATTTATACAAACAGAATGTCTTTAAATTTTAACATAAATTTATTTTCTCGTGGAAACACTTTTCCACACATGTCTGCATGTCGAGACAAGTTGAGTGATAGGGTTACACTTCTTCATTGTGTAGAGTCAGTCCACTGTGATGAGCCGATAAAGTTAAACGTGTTTTGTTTCGCGGCGATTTCTTACGATGTCGGAGATATTACTTGTTTTTTTTACTGTGAAGGTGTTGTGCACCATGAATATACTCCACAGGGACAAACAATCAACAAAGAATTTTACAATGAAGTTTTAAAACATCTCCGTAAAGCAGTACGGAGGAAACGGCCTCAGAAGTGGGATTCCGGAGATTGGATGTTTCATCACGATAACGCGCCATCTCACTCGTCACAACTTCTCCAGCAATTATTGGTTAAAATCGATATCCACCAAGTACAGCAGCCTCCATATTCGCCGGATTTGGCTCCATGCGACTTTTGTTTTTGTTTCCTAAGCTTAAAAAAACCCTGAAAGGACACCGATTCGATGATATTGAGACCATTAAAAGAAATTCGACGGAGGAGCGTTTCGCCATTCCGAAAAGTGCCTTCGAAAAATGTTTTCAGCAGGGGCAGGATCGTTGGGGAAAGTGTGTGGCTTCAGAAGGACCGTACTCTGAGAGAGATTAAGCCCCAAACCCTGTAAGTACCATATTCTCTCTCTAATCGCATCAGTTTGGATACTTTTTTAACAAACCTGGTTATATACAGGGGGGTATCCCATAAGTCCGGCATCATAGGAAAAATAATAAAAAATTGCGATTTTATTTACAGAACGTGCTCAATATGTCCACCATTGTTTTCAATACACAAGTTCAGACGTGATACCCAGTCAGCAAGCACACGGTGAATGATGTCAGCAGTAATGGTGTTACATGCCCCAATAATGCACTGCCGCAATTGTTCAACACTCCTAATTTTCTCTGCGTATACCAGCGCTTCCAAGTAGCCCCAGAGATAAAAATCTAGTGGCGTGAGATCCGGGCTTCTAGCTGGCCATTTCACAGGCCTTCGACGTCCTATCCAATGAACAGAGAATTGTTGGTACAGGTATTCCCTTACTTCGGTGCTGTAATGTGCAGGAGCGCCGTCTTGCTGGAACCATGTTGGGAAATTTACTTCTTCGTTCAAGACACTGGGAAATGCTTCTTCCTTGAGCATACGTAGGTAGGTGCCTCCAGTGACATGTTCATCGAAAAAGAGGGGGCCTATGATGCGATCCTTCCAAATGCCACATCATACCATCACCCGAGATGCACCGTGTTCCTTTGAAGAGGTATACCAGTGAGGTTGTTTTGAGACCACTAGCGGGTGTTCTGTCAATTTATCTCACCATTTCCATAAAAAACAGCCTCGTCACTAACAGAATGGTGGACGGGAAATTGGCATCCCGAGCATATTGTTCCGTAGCCCATTCACAAAATTCCATCCGCCGGTCGGGATCATCTTCGCTTAATTTCTGTAGGATCTGAAGTTTATATGGATGCCATTTGTGAGCCTGAAGAATGCGATGGATGCTACTTTTCGACACTCCTGTCTCGGCAGACAATCGCCGAAGAGACTTATTGGGACTTCTGTTAAAATGAGCCAGGATAGCAGTCGCTGTATCATCGTCAGTGGACCTCCTTGAAGGTCCACTGCGTGGTTTATCTTCTATGGATCCTGTTTCCTTAAACTTTGCAACAAGTCCGCTAACACAACTCTGTGTTATTGGCTCGCGGACTGGATGCAGTCTGTTAAATTCAGCAACGGCCTCTCTTTGACTCCGATTTCCTATGAGTAGAATTATCTGGATTCGTTCTTCCTCGCTCACAGACATTATGGCCTGTAGAAAGAGAAAAATATGAATTATGGTTTGTAGAAATAGAAAACTATGAATTTCTCCTATGATGCCGGACTTATGGGACACCCTGTATATATACACACACCTCGGTGGCGTAGTAGTTAGTGTCGCTGACTACGAGTCCATCGGCCCCAGGATCGAGACCAGGTGACGGCTGTTCATCCTTCCCCACAATAAATGGGTACCCTGGGTGGCCTAGTGGTTAAGACGCTGGGATGCTGGTGGGGCGTGGTTCGGATTCCACGTTAAACTGTAGGTTTAAAGTGGAGTGAAAAGCTTGACCTTCGTCAGAATGAACAATTCGGGCGGAAGCTAACCAAAGGTAAGGTGTATATATATATATATATATATATATATATTAATAAATAAAACAAGCGCACGAAAAGAAAGTTGAATAGGTTAGTTTAAAAAATTAAAAGCAAAAATTTTGAAATTAGGTGAAAGAGGTAAAAAATGTAGTTAAAAATTAAAAACTTGAAAATGAAAAATAAAAGAATGGTGAAAAAATAGAATTGGAAATAATTAAAATAAATATAAAGGAAAGAAGCAAGTTGCGGTAAAAGAATTTCCTTAAACTTTGAACTAAAAACAAAAATGATTTTCAAGCATGTTTGAACGATTTGTTTCCAGTTACTCCTAAGTTGGGTTCGTTTTTCCATGAAAGAATAATGAAAATGACAGTCCAAAAAATGTTCTCTTTTTGGGGTTTTAAGACTCGTTTAAAAAGTGATTTCGTTCTATTATTTAACTGAATTCTTCTTCTTCTTCTTCTTCTTCTTCTTCTGTAAAATGGCTCTTATACTTTTCAATGTAAATGAAAAGTTAACTGACGCACTACCTTTACTTTACAGACTCAATTACTGCGTACTGTATATATGATATTTGTATTTTCTCGCTTAAAGGCTATCGATTTTGTAAGGTTATCATCCTGCCTCCAAGAACTCCATAAATAAATTTGACAATAAAGGAGATAAAGCGAATCCCTTCGGTAAACTTTGTTATTGTAAAAACTATCGATAAAAAGCTTTGATTTTAGGTCCCTTTTTACAAAAGTTCTACTGGACGATTCGCCCAACTTACTTTCAAATTCCCAATATATCACACTCAATATTCTCCCATTTTTCTTAAAGTAATTAAAGTATATATTACACAAAACAATTTTTTTTGAGAAAACGAAAGTTTACCAAGGTTTAAAGATTTAAATAAAGTCCTGCCATTACTGCTAGATGGGGGGGGCGGGTTTAATACAGAAAACACCTCTGGATGCGGAAGCGTTACGCGCTCCCTCGAGTGTTGAAACGCGCCAGGTTGTACTAACTTTTACCTTGTATTTGCATGATGGTCAGCACCTTCGCCTTCTACTCAAGAGGTACTGGGTTCGAATCATGGTGATAGTATCATTTGGTTTTAAAAATTTTAGCTCTTTAAACAATGGGGGAAGTGTAACTTTGTTATTATGATTCCAGAGAGTTATAATGTTTCAGACCAACAAAGACCCTAGGATCCACTCATGGCTGGTCTACCTAACTGTGTTCGTAATTGTGTATTGTGCATGTCCTCCGTGGTAGCTGAGAGGACCTACAATTTTACGTGGGTTCCGAACCACAAAGCCTTAGTTTTACTACCTTAAACTATACCCAATCTATCAATATATGCGTCTAATCGATTTTTAAACATGTTTATAGACGTGCTACTAATTACTGTACTTCTACCGGCAAACTATTCCAGCTATTTATTATTCTATGCGTAAAAATGTTTTTGGCAACTGCTATCTCGAACCTCCTACTTGTCAACTTACACCCGTTATTTCTAGTCCTATTATATTGAGATATTTCGAAAAAGCTATCTCTATCTACGTTATCGAACCCATTCATAATTTTAAAAACCTGGACTAGATCACCCCTTAGCCTCCTAGTCTCGAGTGTAATCAATTTTAACTCCTTAAGCCTATCCTCGTAAGACTTCGACCTAAGCGACGGAATCATCTTAGTTGCTCGTCTTTGAACTCTTTCAATTTTGTCTATATTTTTTTGCATATGCGGATTCTAAAATTGGATCGCGTACTCCAAATGGGGTCTAACTAATGATTTAGAAAGAGAAACAATAATATCGCGCGATTTATACTCAAAATTCCGAGCTATAAAACCTAGCACTTTCTTCGCTTTATTGACCGCTGCTGTACTTTGTTTCGCCACTTTTAAATCACCAGTGACTATAACTCCTAAATCTTTTCCTGCTCTAAGCTTCCTAACTTCTTCCCTGACATACTATTCGCAAAATTACCGTTACGCGAACCTATATATAAAATTTTGCACTTATCAACGTTAAATCTCATTTGCTATGTGACTGACCAATCAACGATTTTATTCAGATCTTCCTGGATTTTATCTCTATCTTCGTCATTAATCGCCCTACCACCCAACTTCGTGTCGTGCTGACTACGCCGACACCTAAATCGTTAATATATATAAGAAAAAGCAAGGGGCCCAATACAGAACCCTGAGGAACGCCGCTCGCTACATTAGCTCAACGCGACTCCGCTCCATCAACGACCACCCTCTGTTTCCTACCTCGCAACCACTCTTCTATCCAATTTATTACTACACCCCTGATTCCATAAGCCTTAGTTTTTTCAATGAGTCTTTTGTGCGGTATTGTGTCAAACGCTTTTTGAAAATCTAAATATACTACATCAACCGCCCGATGACTATCGTAAACTTCAACCACGCTTTGAAAAAATTCTAAAAGATTAGTTAAGCAAGATTTGTTTCGCCTAAAACCGTGCTGCGTATTTCTAATGAAGTTATGCAATTCTAAGTGTTCGACTATACGATCCCTAATTATTGATTCCAGTAGCTTACCTGCAACAGACGTTAAACTGATTGGCCTATAATTTCCCGCCGCACCTTTATCGCCTTTCTTAAAGATAGGTGTTACGTTTGCCACAATCACAATTGTTCTGTTCTGTACACTTCACGCACAAGGGAAACATGAGTTTGTGATCTATAACAACGGGTAAGATCGGCATCCATAAATCGCGAGGGGGGAGCACGTCTACGAAAGGAAGGCCGAAATAGTACCCGTTTAAATTTCTTGAAAAATCGTTGATGGAGGGTAGGTTAGGACCCACCATTTTTTCAGGCGCACCCACGGGGTACGGATTGTTCTTCATCACGTAGGGGTATAAAGAACAGAAATCGTAGTAGTGGAGCTTCACACCCTCCGTAGGTGGAAAGTATAGCTTGAAGGGATTTGTACGCCCACCGAACAAGCTATCACCGCATTTCAGAGGATCCAGCACCATTGAACGTTTGATCGTGTTTATTTCTTCACGGTATTTTCCGTCTGTCTCCATCCGTGCATCATATTTATGCTCCCACAAGACTTTGTGAGTGAACTGGGACCCTATAAGTTGATCGCGGGTGCGCGTCCACGCAAGACAGTCGGCAGGAGATCTACGGTGGATATCTCCTGCGATTCCACACTCAGGACGGGGGCACCCATGCCACCAGCAACCGTTAAAAGAGTACACAGTCTTCTCGCCAGTGACACGGTTTTCACTTAGACCATCAACCCAAAAAACACGGCCATTAACCTTAATGGGTACTTCACCCGTGTTGCGGGCATGCTTTATGTATACTCCTGTCTGCTGCTGTAGGTGTATGAGCCAGTAAATAGCCTTGTGCCCATAACTGCGGGGGTTGTTTCTGTGGATAATGGCTAAGGTATCTTTAGGCATGATGTTATTCTTGAACACCGTAAAACATAATGAGGCGATGGTGGTTGCGACTTGTAGGGGATCGCATTTGAAAAGGCATATGTACATCCTTCTAAAGGTCTGGAAACATACTCTAAGCACGCGCACATCATTCACGCAATAACGCTCACATTCATCAGCTATATTATAAGGAATACGTTCGTTAAAGCTGTTGTAGTATCGGTCAAAATCTTCACGTTCATCTGCGCTCACACAATCATAGTTAAAGTAATATTTGGGTGGAGGTAGTCCTACATAATTTAATGTCTCACTAGTGAGGAATGTGTAAGGGAAGTATCCTTTTGAAACTTCAGCTGCTACGCCCATCACCTTGGGTAGCTTTGCTAATTTACAATGTGTGAATAATAAAGTGTCCTTAAATTGTACATTACCTCTTATTTGCATCTGTATTAGTTTGTTGCCTCTTTTCAAGGGATCACCTGTAAATATCTCAGATGACTCGTGCTCAAGCAACTCCTTATAAAGGAACTGTGTGTCAAATTTTGCCACGTTATGGGCGAGAATGTACAGTGTACACAGTCATTTTTTTGAACTTGTCCGCTAACTTGACAATATAGGACACAAATAGTTTTACAGGGCTATCGTGGACATTCGTTTTAAAAACGTTTGTCCGTTTACCACAATTGTGACACTCATCACACTCGATCTCCATACACTCATCACAGATAGTCTGGCTCACAAGTAAATGTGGAATAACCTCTTTGGCTTCAGCGTTCGTGTATGTTTCTTTATCGTAGTACGCAGTTATACAAGGGTTCTTTTTAGGCTTTGCGTCTTTCATAGAACATACATGATTTACACCATCCGCCTTATATTTCTCATGGCATGAAGAGCAGTGAATTTTGGCACATTTATGGGTAAACTTTCCCCAATTATCCATCATGTGAAACATGCCACATTCACAGATTTTCATTTTCCTGCACGTGCCAATTGATTTATGGAACTCAAAACAGTTATTATTGAAAAATATTCGTCTACACACATCACAATCCCTCTTCTCAGCTCCAACTACACGGCTTTTACGTTTGGGGCTTTTACACTGCTGACATACCATGTGACATTCTTTACAATGTTTCAGTATATCATCCGCAAACTCGAGACACCCCTTACACGAATCATGATGTCTTCCATATTTTCGACTTTTGTCATAACTCGCGTAAAGGCACCTTATATTACGGATGGGGAGATATGTTGTACCTGACAGTCCTAAAATAAGTAGGGGTCTTGTACGATCTCTCACACTGCTTTTAAAAAC
This sequence comes from Bathynomus jamesi, assembly GCA_023014485.1. Classification (NCBI taxonomy): domain Eukaryota; kingdom Metazoa; phylum Arthropoda; class Malacostraca; order Isopoda; family Cirolanidae; genus Bathynomus; species Bathynomus jamesi. The sequence continues at coordinate 556,293 of JAJOZX010001075.1, read as the reverse complement.
ATACACAGTTCTACGAAGATCATCCAGTCCAAATACAACTATACGAACATTCATTTCCTGTTCTACCCTTCTCAGCTCTTCAGGACCCATATTACAGTCAAACTCAAGTTTATAGTCTACAGCTAGTTTACGGGAACGCTCCACGACCGTAGGCAGCCAAATTTGCTCAGACATCGTATTTAGCACAGTAAACATACGTGCTAAGAATACTGCTATAAAGCCGCAACCACGATCGACGTTTATATGCCGTCTATAAATAGCCTGAGAATTGAAGCTAAGAGTATACGGTGCGGCACTATGACCCGCAACACGGAATACACGGTCAATATTTACCGTGAGGTTGTCCATATTGAAGGCTATACTACTTTGGGAGGCCTGTATTATACGACCTAATATATACTCTACATCTTCAGCCGCCATACGCCTGAATGGTACTACTACCCAAAAATCATCTACATCACCATCATCTGACCCGAATTCGAAGGACAGCCTCGTCCTGACTTCACGCTCGTCGCGGTTCTGAAGGGCAAACTCTACAATACGCTCTACTACGCGACGTAGTCCGTGTTCAATACCGTTGCTATACATGGATCTAGGATCAACCCTGACTATATACCGATTTCTAGTCAAGGACGGGGTGGGGGTTGCGGTGCGCACCAACTCGAATGTTATACCTGCCTCAACAGAACTGGGAGCTGCTGTGGAGGAAGAATAAGGGGGTATAATCGCGGAAGGCGCTACTGTGGAGGTTGTTGCGTAAGACGTTGAGGGTTGGGGTTCTATTATCGACGTTCCAACAACCCTGGAACGCTTTATACCTGACGTGGAGGACTCGTCATCACACCTCCGCTTTGAACGTGCAACAGATGTCGCTGGTGAGGGCTCATCGGCGGGGGTGGGTACTGTAGATGCAGGGTCAACGGGTTCATCCGTGATATCGATGATGGGGGGCTGTACATCGTCGTCATTCACGGTTCTGTGGAAGAAGAAAACAAAATATAAGGAGCAGCACTCGTTATTTGTAATATTTTGTAAATGACCCACTTAGGGGCGTGACGTGTTAGAAATGGAATCTGTAGAAAAATTCAGATTCACGAGCCCATCCACATGTATTATATCTGGACCTACAGGATGTGGTAAAACGGTGTTTATGCTTAAAATCATTAAAGAAAAGGGGGAAATGTTCTCAAAATTTGTGCATAAAGTTATATGGTGCTCTTCGACATACCAATCAGTGTTCAACGAGTACCAAGATGATGTTTTGTTCCACAAGGGGGTCTATGACGTTAATTCGCTAAAGGGAAATGAACATACAGTCATCGTAATTGACGACCTCATGTTGGAGATAGATAAAACGTTTGCCGAGACATTTACAGTATTCTCCCACCACCTTAACATAAGTGTGTTCTTCATCAATCATAATCTATTTTTCAAAAATAGATACATGGGCGATGTGTCGCTAAATACGCAATATCTAGTCTTATTCGCGCAATGTAGAGATGTCACAAATTGGGATATTAGCCAGTCAAATGTTCCCGAATCAGCGTAAGGAGTTTTTGGAGGTTTATAAAGAGGTCACAAAGCAACATTATGGATATTTACTTTGTGACCTTCACCCGTGAAACACGTTTAGGGTGCTTCTAAGAACGAATATATTTCCAAGTGAACCTGAAACCGTGTATATTCCAGAATGGCGAATAGGCTAAAGAAATACCGCGAATTAATAAAAATCTATCAACGACTGCCTCGAGCATTGCAGCAGATGTTTGTTAAAAATATCGATTCTGACTTTCTAAAATGCATCTGTGAAATCTGCCTTAATGTTATAAAATGCAATGTTCCAATGAAACCCTCTCAGAAGACTCGCTTACGTCGTTACAAGAACATAATACGGAAGCTCGCTCATAAAAGTCAGACTGTGGGTAAGAAAAAGCGCATTATTGTACAAAGAGGAGGATCGTTCCTCCCCATTTTATTTTCAGTTTTGGGCCCTTTACTGACTAGATTAGTATAATGAAGAAGGTGGTTGTGATTCTTCACGAGGTGTATGTTTCATTTGAAAGGAGTCCAGATGCGGTTCTAGAGCCCCGTAAAAGTAGGCTTAAAAGAATGGAAAGTAAGTTGCTAGCCCTATTAAACAGTGAAAAGGCACCTGATGAGAAAAGGATCTTGTACCAAGAGGCTTTGCAGAAATTTCTTCATGAGTACGAAGATTATAAGCATCCTACAGAGCTCCCCGTGAGGCACAGCTCGAGTAGCGCTGAGCATAACGACACAGGACCTGTGCAACCAAAGAGCAACGGAACACAATACATCGAACATGTGCTAAAAAAACAGCCTCCCACATACATTGAGAAATAAAGGGTTGTCTTTATAATCTATTGAGTGAGGACCCCATCATACAGTGGACCGATACATGCGAGGTCATTTCGAAGGAACAAGGATACAAGGGTCCAATATCGTTGATATTGTTCATTGATAGGTAATCTGAATAGGTTAAAAGACTTTCAACATGCACCGCACGTGTCACAACTGAGTACACCTTCGCCCCCAGCAGCTGCAGTGTCTCTGAAGAGGAGAAAGAAGAGAGCAGGCGGCCAACTTTATCCACGTGCCTCTAAAATACGCAAATGGCTAACGTATTAAGTAAGCACTATTATGACATTTCTAATCCCGCATCCTATGGTGGCGTTAATAGATTGTACAGAGGTGCTTATGGCGTAAGGAAAAAAGATGTTGAGAGATATTTGCAGGGACAGGATGCTTATACACTTCATAAACCGGTGGGAGGTGGCAGGCAGATTTAACAGACATGCAAAGATATTCAGTGTACTGTATAACGATGACTACCGTTACATCCTATTCATAATAGATGTATTCTCTAGATACCTGTGGCTAATTCCCCTGAAAAATAAATCGCCTGAAACAGTTGCTAAAGCGGCCAAAACGCTGATGTTGAAAGAAAACAGGATTCCTTGCTATTTTTGTACGGATATGGGAAAAGAATTTATAGGACGCACGTTTCAGAACATGCTCTCAGAGTTTAATATCAGCTATTACACATCCAATCCTATACAGTACATAAGGCTTCTTTAGCTGAAAAAGTTCACGTACCATAAAGGAACGCATGCACCGATGTTTTACACATAAAAACACATACAGATATATAAACGTTCTCGGTTCATTGGCTTCATCCTACAACCGTTCACACCATCGTACGATCGGTAAAACGCCTAAGGATGTTTTAGAAAGAGGCAAGCGCCCGAGAAGAGATGGTGTGCCACCACCACCACCACACACTGCGGGTTTCAAAATCAATGACTATGTAAGGCTGTCACGTTCGGGAAATAAATTCGCGAAGGGTTTTGAGCAAGGATGGACACGCGAGATTTTTAAAGTTAGGGCTATGAGATCTAAGGGCAATATAATGATGTATTACGTTGAAGATTTGAATGGAGAAGAGATCTCGGGAGGCTTTTACCGCGAGGAATTGCAGAAAGTGGCATTTAATTTAGGAAAAAATGTGTTTAAAATTGAGAAAATTTTAGGAAGCAAAGGTACAGGAAAGAGAAAAATGTACCTGGTGAAGTGGCTAGGTTACCCAGAAAGCTTCAATACCTATATAAAAGCTGATGCAGTAATGAAGCTTAATTAGTATGCAGCATGACTCCTAACCATTTCTACGTCACACTCCCGTCCTCCTCGTCCCTGTCTGTACACCCTAACAACACACTAGCCAACTTTGTAACAGAGCTCCATGGACCCATTGAGTTGGGCCGTGATTCGTATGAGGTGGGGATATGTGAAATTCAGCTGGACACCCTCTTTTTAAATATTGATTATAAAGATACCGTTTTTACGGTTCTTAGAGACTGTATGAGAGTGTGCAAGAGCCGGGTTAACTCGGGATGAAACTATACGTATCGCCGGACTAAGGTTGCACAGTTTTTCAGTACAGAAGTAACACTAGGACCGGGTCGTTATGGTTCGGCTGAGGATGTTGTGAGAGACTTAAACGTGAGTTTAAAAAACTCAAGTCTTACGAATGATTTATTATACGAAATCGTAAACAAAGGAAACCCTGCACATACTCTAATCCTAAAATCAAAGGTTAACAGAAATCTTAAAGACGGAAGAGTGTTCAAAATTATAACCGAGGGGCGATATCGAGCAGCCTTCCAAAGAGAGACCTTTCACGAGGTACCGCATGACTTGTCCACCTTAGTGTATCAGTTGAAGATGGAGAAATTAGATGTAAGCTCTCAGCCTCCAGACATGTGCTATATTTACAGCAATATAGCGGAACACCAGTTTGTTGGGGATACCCAGGCACGTCTGCTACGCATAGCTCACATCCCCAACCATAGATGAAGGAGTTTGAGTATTACATATGACATACCCCATTATGTGAATGTCGCAACTAACCTAATAACCAATATCTCAATATATATAAGAACGATTGAGGGTAAAAATTTCCCATTCGGTGACGGGAGCTTAACAGTGAAGCTGCACTTTCGGCGCACTGAGTTATAATGGACAGAAAGCCTTTCACAGTATACCGAGGGGTGAGATACCAGCGTGGTAGTGGACTTGGGTCCATTTTTTCATCCATACTACGCACCGCTGTCCCACTGTTGAAGAGGGGCCAGGTACCTAGGGAGGAAGGCGTTACAAACAGGTTTTAACGCGGCAGAGGACATATTGGCTGGCACTAAGCCTAAAGAAGCTCTAAAAAAACATTTAAAACGTACACGGGATGAAATCATCAAAGATGCGAAGAGAAAAATGCGTGGTGGCGGAAAGAAGAGATCTGTCAGGAATAAGGGGTTACCAACACGTGGTGGAAAGAAGAGATCTGCTAGGAAGAAGGGTTACCATCACGTGGCGTTAAACGCAAAAGGAAACCAAAAAAGAAGTGCTCAAAGCGTATGAAACCTATGGCTGATCATTTTTTAACTGATATAAGCTGAGGACGCTACTCTCACGAATCATAGATTGACTAATACTCGTCGAGGGAAGGTGGCACTATTTCTGACTCGTCATGGCACGTTTCATTCATCCGTGTAGTTCACAGTGCTGTAAATCGGAACTGTCCCTCTTTGATATACCACCTACTCAGGTCTCTATTGAACATAGTGACTTTATTACAGTTAACCCGTTAAACACAATTAGTTCACCCAGTGCCCCTATAGAATTCGTGATACCCAGCTCGGGCCCTTACTTTTTTGACCCCAGTTGCATGCACATGTATGCTGAACTACGCATTGCCCATTCTGACGGAACGGACTGCGATGATAGTTACGCTGCCTACCCTAAAACCAACTTTCTGCACTCCATATTAAGTCAGTGTGATGTATATTTAAATCAGACTAACATCTCGGCAGGCACAGGGTACTACCACCTACGAGCCTATCTGGAAAATGTCCAACTTTTCAAAAGAAACGAAGGACACCTTTTTATCCGCCAAGGGGTATTACCACACTAAAGACGAGAGCAGTATAAAGGATAAATTTAAAAATTCTAAAAAAATGATATACGAGTGTTTTGGACGCCTGCATACAGACTTCACTTTCCAGGAGAAGTTGCTTATGAACGGGGTAGATATGAAATTGAAGCTTACCCGCACGAGCCCTGAGATCTGCATAAATCTGGGGGCTGACCAAGAAGAAGGCGCGAAACCCGTTGTGATACTTATCATGGAAACGTGAAGTTAATTTCCCCGAAGCAAATAGAAATTGATACAGATTTGGTACATGCCACAGTAAAATATCCAATTAACAGGGTACAGATCAAGCTGTACACGATTCCTGCAGGGCTGGCATCGAACCAGCTAGAAAACATTGCTCTTGGACTACCTAAAAGGATTTTAATTGGAATGCAAGACCACGCCTCGACGAATGGAAATTATAAAAAGAGTGCCTTAAAATTCGAGAATTTCGGCCTTAAAAATATTACTCTATACGTAAATGGCATCGCCCTGGGTGGGGTAATGGATATGGATTACTCAACAGATGCAGTGTTCCCGCTCTGCGCAAGAGCTTATAGTACTTTGGTTCATAATGCAGGTGCGTGTGATGAACTTGGTTTCGGCATAACAGAAAGAATTTGTTGAAGAATTTAACATCTACTCATTTGACATTACGCCTGACTTAACTGCTGGCGTAAATACGCATTTAAACCCCCAACAGAGCGGTACCATCTCAGTGAGGCTGGAGTTTGCCAAACCTATAGACGCGCCTATTACCTCGAGTCGCAAGCCCTAATAGAAGTAGATAGATTTAGGAACGTCACCACAGATTTTTAAAATGGACGCGAATACACTCCAGAGAGTGATAAAAAGTGACTGTTTCGCGCGCTCAAAATTTAGCGGAGTGTTCGCGAAGAATGAAATATTGAAGCCTGCTAGTTCGAGAAACTAGTACGGGGTTATCGTTAACACCGACATTGTGGGGGGTGAGGGGATTCATTGGTTTGCAATCTATTTTAAAACAAAGGAAAGAATGTACTGTTTCGATTCACTCGGATTTCCACCATGGAATGACTCGGCAATTGTGAAGTTCATAGCGCAACTAGATGTGCCGGAGATTATTTGGAATCCATATTGTTTCGAAGGATATTATAATGACACATGTGGAATGTATTGTATTTTGTTTGACATGCATATGTCACGTGGGAAGGGATTTATGAATTTTTAAAAATTATTCGATTTATGCGACACAAATATGAATGATAAATATGTATGCAGACAGATAAAAAAAAGGTTCCCATATGTTAGTACCCCCTGTAATGAGTAAAGGTATATTGTGTAAACCTATATATACATTTGTATCCATTAAGAATGGGCACTGACCCTTTTTGTACATGATTTCAAATATACAGGGTGTCCCAAAAGTCCCTATCTATTTTGTTGAAATAGGCTGAATTTCAAATGATTGTTTTAATGACATGATTGCATGCACCTCTCTAGACAAATACATGCATTAGATTTTTATTTTTATTATTTTTAAATTTAATTAATTTTTTCAGATCCATATCATTGGTGATGGATGTGCATGAACGCGTTATGATAGTAACATGTCGCATCAGAGGAATGAAATGTGAAATTAGAGACCGATTCTCAAGAAGGTTTCATAAGCCTGGACCGACAGATAAAGCAATTCGTAAATTGGTGAACAAATTCAAAAAGACTGGATCTGTGCATGATGAAGGAAGAAGTGGATGCCCAAGAACAGTACAACAAAACATTGAATCTGTTCGCATAATGTTCGAAGACGATCAAAGAATGTCAGTTCGCCAAGCATCCCACAGATTGACCATATCCAAAACAACTGTTCACAGAATCTTGCGTTCGACGCTGAAGAAGAAGTGTTATCACATTCAGCTGTTACACAGCTTACACGAGGAAGATTTTCCCAAAAGAGCAGGAATGTGTGCGGAACTGGTCGAACAAATCCAAAATAACAATTTAATGGACCACATTTTGTTTAGCGATGAGGCGACTTTTCACACCTGTGGTAAAATCAATCGACCTAATTGTCGCATCTGGGCTAATGAAAAGCCAACTGAGTTCACTGAATGGGAAAGAAACTCACCTAAAGTCAACGTGTGGCTTGGAATGACGAAGTCTAAGATTTACGGGCCCTTTTTCTTTGCAGAGGCTACAGTGACAGGGCATGTTTACTTTAATATGCTTCAAAATTTTCTAGAACCTCAACTTCTTGAAGATGGCATTCTCGACAATGTAGTCTTTCAGCAGGATGGGGCAACAGGTCATTATGCCAGAATTGTTCGGACATACCTAAACGAGCGTTTTCCAAATCGTTGGATTGGACGTGGGGGAAATAGGCCCTTGGCAGCGCGATCTCCGGATTTGACCCCATTGGATTTCTTTGCTTGAGATTTCATTAAATCAGAGGTCTATCGCAGAAATATTTGAGATTTACCAGATCTGCGAGATCGCATTAGGCAAGCAGTTGAGAAAATAACCCCTGAAATGTTCGGAAATGTGTTCCGCAATGCAGCTGACCGCTTTGAGATTTGCAGAGATACAGATGGAGCACATGTGGAAACTACTAATTAAAGATTTTAATGGTGTAATACTTGTAATTTGTATAGAAATACATCTGCATTCAGGTGAGTGTGACATTTATTTGAAATTCAGCCTATTTCAACAAAATAGATAGGGACTTTTGGGACACCCTGTATAATAAATGAAAATATATTACGTTTTGTTCTTATCCTAAAAAAATACTTACATAATCTCGATGTCCTCGGATTCGTTTGACCGTGCCAGTACCACGACTTCTGGATCGCTGGGTTCGCTAGGCGGAGTAACTAACACTTCACTTATCACCCTTTCGTCAAAAGTGACTATAATATGTTCTAGCTCGGATTCGGTCCTATAAGGTTAAATAAATGTCATGAAATTGGGTGCAGTTAAATCATCCACCATATATATATATATATATATATATATATACAGTACTGGCCAAATTATTAGGAATTTTTTAAAAATTTCATTTTTTGGTATAAAATGCTAAATTAAACCAATTTTAAACGTTGAAAAGTTATTTATTTCTACACAAGAATACATGGTCATTATTTAGCAATAGTTTAGTACTTAGTTTGACCCACCTTAGCTGCCATAATGGCTGCGACACGCTTCGGCATGCCATGAATCAATTTTTTGCATAATTCTTTAGTCGAACGAAGCGTGTTTGTTCATTTGTCGTTTGGTTGTCGTGCGATGCGGGTGTGTTTCTCTTTCTTTTACGTGTCATTGTAACTACCGTT
>JAJOZX010001075.1:507500-542500 GCA_023014485.1 Bathynomus jamesi | reverse complement strand
GCGCTTCGGAGCCCGAGGGCTCCCTTCTTCTCCATGGTCGTCGCTCTCCGCTGCGCTTGCGGCACCACTGGAAGAGGACGAAGACCACTCGAGCTCCACTCGGGACGTAGATGTCGTCGCTTCTTCCTCGGCTCGCTGCCTCCGTCGGTCTTCTTCCCCTTGGCGTTGAGATGCGCGGGCATCGACAGCGGCTAGCGTCGAGTCGACGGACCCCTGTTTGCCGCGCCGACGGGGTTCGCGCTGAGCGAGGAGGAACGCCTTGTCCTCCTCGTTCTTGAGCAGCTCCATGGCGTTAGCGGCAGCGACGTCGAACAGGTTCATCATCCGCTCGCTGAACTCGTCCTCCCGCTTCGCTTGAGCGCCAGCTCGCCCCTTGTTCCTCTTCACATCGTTGAACTCCTTGTGGAGCTTCTCAATCTTGGTGACGATGTGGTCGTTCCGGCGGAGGGGGATTCGCGCCTTGGACCACACCTCGGTGACGAGCTCGACGACCTGGTTGGCGGCCTCTCGAAGTGACTTCTTCTGGACGTCGATCCTGTAGACCGTCAGGGCCAAGACCTCTTTTTGCGAAGGAAGTTGCGACCCGGCGATCGATTCCTGCAGGGCAATCAGGTAGCGCAGCTTCGCTGCCATGATCCAGGTTATCTACTTAAAGGTTGAAGGAGTTATTCACTATTCAGTTTAAATTATAATCATTAGAATTTACAGTTTTACACACATTAGTTATCCAACCACTGACGGGTAGCTTGACTTATGGTTAAAGAAGTTATTCAGTTTAAATTATAATCATTAGAATTTACAGTTTTACACACATTAGTTATCCAACCACTGACGGGTAGCTTGACTTATGGTTAAAGGAGTTATTCAGTTTAAATTATAATCATTAGAATTTACAGTTTTACACACATTAGTTATCCAACCACTGAAAATCTGGAAAGAATGAAAAAAACAAACATTACAAATTATGTAACATTTACTTGAAAGTCAAAAAATTAGCTTAATGGTAATGCTCAATGAGGGAGGGGTAAACGTTGTCCGATTACAAAAATAAATCACAAAGAGAGTTTTCTCGACCATTCGAACGATTTCCGCGGGTGGGAGCTGAAAAATGTTCAACTTGAAATTTCACCCCCTAAGCAAGGACCACCCTAATATATATATATATATATATATATATATATATATATATATCATTAGTAGTGGTAATAATATTAATAATAATAATAATTTCACGCTTCCTTAGAAACAAGTATTGAAACTATATATGGGGTTAAAGTTTCGCGTTTTATTGCAAAAATAATGCAGGATAGAATTAAATCAAATATTCTTAAATTCGTTTAAGTATGTATATATATATATATATATATATATAATAATGAATCATTTGAAAGCTTTTTTCGGTGATTTAATTATTTTCTTTTTTCGTACGAGATGTTTTAACCCCACCTTAGACCTACGGTTGGGATTTATTTTGCGTACGAGTTGTTTCTATACCCCATACATATATATATATATATATATATATATATATATATATATATATATATATTATTACCACTACTAATGATATATATATATATATATAAATATATATATATCATTAGTAGTGGTAATAATATTAATAATAATAATAATTTCACGCAAGTATTGAAACACTATACATGGGGTTAAAGTTTCGCGTTTTATTGCAAAAATAATGCAGGATAGAATTAAAGCAAGTATTCTTAAATTCGTTTAAGTGTATATATATAATTAATCATTTGAAAGCATTTTTCGGTGATTTAATTATTTTCTTTTTTCGTACGAGATGTTTTACCCCCGCCTTAGACCTACGGTTGGGATTTATTTTGCATACGAGTTGTTTCTACACCCCACCTTAGGCCTACGGGGCTCTTTTTTCTTTCTTATTGAATTGAAGTGTTTTACACCTGCCTTAGACCCACGGGAAGGCATTAGGGTACCCTGAGTAACGAACCTCGTCCGGAGTGCGAACCCGGCTAATTTTTAGCTCACATAAACGTACACTTTGACACCTGGCTAGGGCGCCCAGCAACCGGACGCACGGGACTCGTCCCCGTCAACGGGCGACGCGTCAACTGATGCCCAGTGGCGATAATGCCCGGAGGCACTGGCTGATGACACCCGGAGGCACTGGCTGATTAGGGGCCTATAAGAGAGCGGCAGGGTGGCTGAAGCTCTCATATGCGTCTGACAGCTGTCGGACGAACACCTCCTCCTGCTCTCTCCCTCTCTCTCTCTCACAGGTTAGGTATGCCCCTTTGGGGGTGAGGCCGTCCCATCTTCTCGCCCAAAGAGGTCTTGCAACAAAGGCGGATGGGGGTTGGCACCAAGGGGGGTGGGGATGCCTTGCAACAAAGGTGGGTGGGGTGCCTTGCAACAAAGGGTGGGTTGGCACTTTTGCAGCATTATGCAATTTCATTGCACTCTGGCATTTTGCGGTCATACTACTCGGAAGCCATATTGAATTGGGGATAATAAATTGTAGGATTCTAAATAACGCTGCATTCTACTTTTTACAATTTTTTCATAAACTTTGCTGAAAACAGATACTGAACACTCCGGCCTGTAATTTGTTGCTAGTGTAGGATCACCCTCTTTAAAAAGGGTTGCAATACAACCAGTTTTTAGCATTGATGCGAATATTCCTTTGGAAATGCTTTGATTGATAACTTTACCCAAAGTTACAGATATCTTATCTTTAACAAGTTTCAAAATAGGTACAGGAATGTTATGAATGTTATTTATTGTATTTTTAATTTACCAACAATATTCCGCACCTCAATAGAGGTAGCTAGAACAAAAGAAAATGAATTTAGTGGGCTGGGTGGCATATATTTTAGAGGTGAGTGATCATTATTTAGTAATTGTGAGCGAGTTTATCCGCTATTGAAGTAAAATGTATATTTAAATAGTCTGCAATAGATGTATCATCAGTTATTTCTTTATTATCAACATTTAATTTCTCTGTTGAATTTTTCTTAATGTGGCTTCCGAGAAGCCTGTTTTGTTTGTCGAAGTCTTTTTCATGTCTCCTTTATGTTTGGAAAATTGGTTGTTATAATAGTTATATTTTGCAATTTTGATTATTTTAGTTACTCTGTTTCTGTATTGAGTATATTGTACTTTAGGAATTTTTCTTTTTAATTGCAATTTGATTAATTTATCTCTGCTCTTTATTGAAGTGATAATTCCTGGAGTGATCCATGGATTTGCGACACTTTCGATTGAAACTGTTTTTCTCCTTGAAGAAAGAAAATATTAAAAATATAGAATAAGATGTCATAGAAGAACTTAAACATATGATCTGGGTCATTCTTAGGCAGGGTTGCCACTCAACTTTTATAAAAGGTACCAAATCAGACAGACAAAAATGACCAGAAAATCATAACAGGCATCAAATGAAAAAAATTCCATTAAACCTACTTAATTTCGTTAAAATCTTGCAGTTTCCTCTTCATCCAACTCTTCATTCACACGCCAGTTCCTAATCATCATCTTTTTAAGTAGTTCTCTTGATGGCTGCCATAACTTGTAACTAGTACCTTGCAGCAAATTCTTACTATGTAATAATCCATTGAGTGTGTCTGTTTTAAGGCGAGATCTATTTTTTGTTTTGATGTTATTAATTAGTGAGGAAGTACTGGGCAAAACATCAGGTAGAAGACCCCCTGAAGATAAAGAGACGTGGTGGTGGAATGAAGAGGTTCAGGAGGTGATTAAAAGGAAGAAAGATGCTAAAAAGAAGTGGGACACATCTGGTAGACAAGAGGATAGAGAAAGCTATAGGCAGGCGAAAAAGGAGGCGAAGAAGGGAGTGGCAAGAGCCAAGGCGCAGGCGATGGATGAAGTATATAAAGAGTTGGAGACACCGGCGGGAGAGAGAAAGATCCTTAGAATAGCGAAGGCTAGGGATAAGGCGAGTAAAGATTTTACTCAAATTAAACAGGTAAAGGATGGGCAGGGAGTGGTCTTAAAGGATCAGGATAAAATCATGGATAGATGGAAGAGTTATTTTGAACATCTGTTAAATGACGAAAACCCAAGGGTTATTTTTGAAGATGGTGTCCCAAATCAAGGGTTAACTTCAGAAGTGAGTAGGGAGGAGGTGAAGGTGGCGTTGAAAGGAATGAAGAAGGGGAAGGCATTGGGACCGGATGGGATACCAGTGGAGGCGTGGAATTGTTTGGGAGATGAGGGCATAGATCTATCGTGGGATCTGATGCAGAAGATATATGAACAAGAGGAAATGCCGGAGGAGTGGGGGGATAGTACACTTGTACCTATCTATAAAGAGAAGGGGGACATCCAGGATTGTGGAAATTATAGGGGAATAAAGCTTATGTCACACACGATGAAGGTTTGGGAAAGGATTATAGAGAAAAGGTTAAGAGAAGAGACAACGTGGGGGAAGAGCAGTTGGGTTTTATGCCAGGTAGGGGAACAACTGATGCGATTTTTGCACTGAGGCAGTTGATGGAGAAACACCGGGAGCGACAAAAGGGACTGCACATGGTTTTCATGAACCTAGAGAAAGCATATGATAGAGTGCCACGCCAGGAGGTTTGGAGGTGTATGAGAGAGAAAGGTGTGCCGGAGAAGTACGTTAGGTTGGTGCAAAGTATGTATGAAGGAGCAAGGACCCAGGTTAGGAGTAGTGTAGGTGTAACGGAATGGTTCCCCGTGAGGGTTGGTCTACATCAGGGATCTTCTTTGAGCCCGTACCTTTTTGTTTTGATTATGGATGTGTTGGCCCAGGGGATAAAAGATCAATTCCCTTGGTGTATGCTCTTTGCAGACGATATTGTTCTGTGCAGCAACAGGAGAGAAGTAGTAGAAAGAAAATTGGAGGAATGGAGGAAGGCTTTTGAAGACAGAGGGTTGAAAATCAGCAGAAAGAAAACGGAGTACCTGAGGTTCTACGAAAATCAAGACTCAGAAATTAGTTTAGAGGGAGCGAGGTTAAAGAGAGTAAGTAAGTTTACGTACTTGGGATCGACAGTGGCTGAGGACGGTGAGCTGGACACAGAAATAACACACAGAGTGCAATCTGGATGGAAAAATTGGAAGAAAGTTTCAGGGGTGTTGTGTGACCGAAGAATAGGCGCAAGGGTTAAGGGAAAAGTGTATAAGACTGTGGTAAGACCGGCTATGATGTATGGGGCTGAGTCCTGGGCTATAAAGAAAGATCATGAGAAAAGACTAGATGTAACGGAGATGAGAATGCTGAGATGGATGTGCGGAGTGACAAGGTTGGATAGAGTAAGGAATGAAAGGATAAGGGGCACAACAAAGGTTGGAGAAATCTCGAGGAAGATACAAGAAAGTAGACTGAAATGGTATGGACATGTGATGAGAGGGGACGAAGATTATGTGGGTAAGAGAACGATGAATATGGAGGTGCATGGCAGGAGAAAGAGAGGCAGACCGAAGCGAAGGTGGATGGAGAAGGTGAGGGACGATTTGAGGGAGAAGGGTTTGTCGTAGGAAGAAGCCCAGGACCGGGCTGTGTGGAGGAGGCTGGTCAGAAACGCCGACCCCGCATAGAGGCCGGAACGGGCGAAGAGAAAGAAGAAGAAGAAGAAGATTCTTTCAGCAGCAGCAGACGAATGGGGCAAAGACATTAAATCTAGCATTACTCTTGATAGATTAGGAAAACGTGGTTGATCACCACACTTTTCCTGTGAAACAGCGTACCAGTCAGAGCCGGATTTAGACGTGTGGAGGCCCTGGGCAGCCTCCATGTGGAGGCCCCCCTACCTTAGTGGAAGACATAATTGAAGTCATCCATAAGATTCATAATATAATTAACATAAATACACTTTCAAAACATCGTGCACTCTTGTGTCTGTCCATTCCACTCATTTCTGCAAAAAATGAAAGCCTCGGGTTACTCGGGTATTCCATTATAGTGAGAGTAGGCCTAAAAGAGTAATAAAAACAAAATAATAATCAGTACACAACAAATAGTAATTGGTAAAAGTTTATGTACTACAGTGGTATTGGATGCGCGTGTTTTTTTGTTGATCATCTATCGGGTTTTTCTAGTTTCGGGTTTTTTCTATTTTGATAATGGCTTGTCAATATGTGGAGGCCCCCAAGATGTGGAGGCCCATGAGCAGCTGCCCACTTTGCCCACTCCTAAATCCGGCCCTGGTACCAGTATTTTTCAGGTTCTGTTGTATTTTCACAAGCTGGCATTTCATATAAAGTCAGTTCCCTCCTTTCTTTATTGATTTCTCCAAGATCATTTTCTTTAACGATATTGGGGAATTTTACTGCAGGAGGTATAATGGAATTGGGCCTTCCCTGACTCACATTTGATGGATCTAACGCTTCAAGTAATTCTAAATTAGTAAACATATTAGAAGATGAAAAACGCCTGAACATTTGTTTTGTTAATGATACATAAAAGTTCAAAGTTTCGAGTTGAAAGTCATCAAGATCTGTTTTTTGAAATATTAGAAGTGGGTCCCCCCAAAAAAGTGCTTTCTGTTCTAGCTCTACGATATATGTCACCTAAGCTAAGATAGTTTGAAGGATTACAGGAATCGATGTTAGATATATCTATGTTTTTTACTACCTCTCTTTTAATGAAATTACTGAGAATAGCCTTGACACTGCTGTTAAGAGAGCTGCGCAATTTGTGAATCCTAAATATTTCTGCCTGAAATTCCAAATTTATCTTATTTATCGCAGGTAAGATAAAAGCTAAAAAGGCACAGTAAATCTCTGTTACATGATTATGCAATGCTTGCAATATTGAAAAAGCTGAAGTCATGCCATCTTGAAGTGCTGCTGACGTGAAATACAATACAAATGCGGGCCATTGTTGTAATAGTCTTTTCACGACCTCCTCTAATGACAACCAGCGAGTGCAACTAGGGTGCAATATCCTTCGAGGTTGAGTTTCAGTAAATTTCTAAATTTCTGCATAGTCAGATAATCTTTTCGCGCTATTTGATATGTAGGAATAAATATTCCTAGCTAATTCTTATATGTAATTTGGAAGCTCAGAACATGCATTTGAAGCACATAAGTGCATTGAGTGGCATACACAGCCCTGTGCGAAAAAGAGATGGGATTTTCTTTTTTAATAGGGTTTGAACAACCCCTCTTCCTCCCATCTTTACACTTGCATTGTCACTTGCATATCCACTCAAATTTTCAATTGGAACATTATTTTTATCCAAAACATTTACTACTAAGCTGTAAATGCCTTGTGCTGTGCTATCTTTTATTTCTAATAAAGCTAAAAATGTATCACATGTTTTCTGAACATGTACAGTATATCGTAGAAACGAACTAAGAGGACAAGTTGTTTAAGAGTTGAGATCTACAGAAGCTAAGGCTAACAAAGACCCTAAGATCCACTCTAAGGTTAGCCCGAGAGAAAGGAAAGAGTAGGGGGTTAAGAGAAGAGAAGAGAATAAGGGGTTAAGTAAGGAGCAACACCTATCATTCGTGGGTTAACTTTCATTCAGAAAAAGAGAAAAAAGACTCACCATCATCATCCGCCGGCCACTGCCGACAAGTCAGAAAAATAGTCGGAGAGAATAGAATAGGAGAGGGGTGAAAGATGAAAAGAAGTAAAATAAGAACGCTTACAAACCATGCAAACACAGTCTTAACTCACAGTCATACCATGCAAACTACAAACATGCAAGAAAAGAGTTACAGACATGCAAAGTAAAAAAAAAAAAAAAAAAAAAAAAAGCAGGTAAAGTTAAACAAAAAGTGGGTTAGTTTACGCTACGTGCTACATCTACGTTCGTGTTGGTCTATTTTTTTTTTTTTTTAATAATTTTATTGCTGGCATCACACGCTGGCATGTCACAAGCTGGCATTCATCGTCAACAGACTCATCCTCGAGCACCACCACCAGAGCTCCTGTTGCTAACTTTTTTTTTTTATATTAAACAACGTTAATACTTTTAAAATGTCTGTCAAGACGGTTCTTAAACATATTAACGCTGGTAGAATGAACGACTGACGCGGGAAGATTATTCCATTTATCAATTACTTTAAACGTAAAGAAGTTTTTAGCGATATTAGTAATGAAACGTCTGCGACGCAACTTAAATCCGTTATTGCGAGTATTACTATTATCGAAAGTGAACAATTTTTCAAAATTTACGTTATCGATGTTATTAACGATTTTGAAAACTTCAATAAGCTCCCCCCTTAATCTTCTAGTTTCGAGTGAATATAGGTCTAACTCTTTAATCCTATCTTCATAAGGCTTATTGCGCAATGACGGAATAAGTTTCGTGGCACGAGGCTGAACCCTTTCTAACCTATCAATATCCTCACGCAAGTACGGGCACCAAAACTGAACGGCATATTCTAAATGAGGCCTGACTAGGGACTTGTAAAGGGGCAATATAATATCCTTCGATTTAAATTCGAAATTACGCGCTATGAAGCCTAACATCCTATTAGCTTTTGCGCAAGACTCCAGACACTGGTTCCTAACCTTTAAATCCTTAGATACGCGTACGCCTAAATCTACTTCCTCGTCAACGCTCGCTAACTCCCTATCATCCATCGTGTACGTGTAATTATTGTTGCGAGAACCTATATGCAAAACTTTACATTTGTCTACGTTAAATTGCATCTGCCACTTATCTGTCCACTACATAATCCTATTTACATCGTCTTGGATCCTATTTCTATCGTCTTCGTTAACAACCTTACCGCCTAATTTAGTATCGTCCGCGAATTTTTACACGTTACTAGTCAATCCTACATCTATGTCGTTAATGTAAATTACGAATAGCAATGGGCCTAACACTGAACCTTGTGGGACACCGCTACCTACATCTAACCACCCGGATTCACTACCATTAACTACGACCCTCGGCCTCCTAGCACGAAGCCATTCCTCCAACCAGCTAGCTACCTGACCTCGTATACCGTGCGCTTTAACCCTCACAATTAGTCTCCTATGCGGAACTCTATCGAACGCCTTTTTAAAATCTAAATAAATAACGTCAGCTGCTCTATGCCTATCGTATTCGCGCACTATTTCGTTATAAAATTCTAATAAATTAGTTAAACAAGACCTATGGCGTCGAAACCCATGCTGACTACTATTAATCAAATCTCTACTTTCTAAGTGATCGATAATACGATCCCTAACTACGGATTCAAAAAGTTTACCGACAATTGACGTTAAGCTAATGGGCCTATAATTGCTAGCTACAGCGGGGTCGCCTTTTTTAAAAATAGGCGTGACGTTAACTAATTTGAAGTCTTCAGGAATAATCCCCGTTTCGAGTGACTGATTAAAAATCTTCGTTAAGGGGCCTACGATAACTTCTTTCAAATCTTTCAAATGTCTGGGATAAAAAGCGTCAGGGACTGGAGCCTTGCTAACTTTTAGCCTATCGATATAATGCGTAATCTCAGCCTCGTAAACAGTTATTTCATCCAAAATAGTCTCGCTACTAAATGGAACGATATCGTCCACGTCGGGGACATTATTTACGTCTTCTACGATAAAAACTGTTGCAAAAAAGTTATTGAAAATACCCGCCATCGCCTGAGCGTCAGAAGCCAAAGCGCTTTTAACATCCACTAGAGGGCCTATGTTATCTTTTACCGGCTTACGATTATTTACGTATTCAAAAAACTTTTTTGGATTATGTTTACTATCCGCAGCTATAAGTATCTCAAAATTACGCTTGGCATTCCTAACTGATCTTTTAACCTGACGTCTAAGGTCGATATATCTATTAAAGTTAGCTGCCGTGACATTGCGCTTACTAAGTCTATACGCTCTATTACGCTCGTTTATAAACGCTCCTATTTCCCTATCCACCACTTCGGTCCACCACTCCTACCATGATTTCTAGCGCGCTTGGGCCTACGAGGAATAAACTCCCTTTCAATATTCCTAAAACTTTCTTTAAACGCCACCCAACGCAAATTTGTGTCATTGCCCATAAATAAGTTATCCCAGTCCACTACTCTCATCCTATCAGCAAAATTATCAAAAATAGCCCTAAAATCAGGGACTTCTATTACGTTACTATCCTGAGTGTTTTCTATCAATAACTTAAACCAAAGAATTTGATGATCACTACATCCTAAACTCTCGCCTACTTCTAAACCTTCGACTATATTCTCGCCGTTCGTCATCACCAAATCTAAAATATTGTCACCGCGCGTTGGTTCGGTAACTATCTGTCGTAAAAAGTTATCGTCCATAAACTCAACCAATCTCAAACCCTCCTCATTACCAGTAAAATTCTCGTAATTAACATTAGGGCAGTTAATTGCAGCATTAATTGCTGCCGGAAAATCTAACTTCACCTCGATAGCCCTAAGGGAATTACGAATGTACAGCAAAACGCCTCCACCAAACCTATGTAGCCTATCATTAGTAAAGAGTTTAAAACCCGGTATATCAAGTTCCCCCAACAAGTCCCGAGTCACGGTATTTAACCAAGTTTCAGTCATAGCAACTATGTCATAGTTGCCGGAATAAATTATCGCCTTAAATTCATTTAATTTATTTCTAATACTACGCGCGTTACAATAAAAGACGTTTAATTTATTTTTTACCACGGGCCCGCGTTTTAAATTATTTATCACGTCGGGCCCGCGTTTCCCGGACGCACAACGTTTAAAGAAGGCTTCGACCTATACAGCTTTCGCACGTTTTCGTCTATTAACCTACCTAGCCAAGCATTACCTATTTCATTAAAATGCACCCCATCTTTTATAAAAAGGCTAGGATCACTGAATTCGGACCACAGCTTTACGAAGGGTACATTTTCCTCAGCACAAATCTCTTCTAATTTGTTATTCAAAAATATTGTTTTTGACGTAATTCTAAGACCCAACCCGTGCCTAGGGGTAATACCTAGAACTAAAGACCTATCTGACCTCGCCTTCAGGGACCTAATTAACCCCCTATATCTCTCCAAAAGGTCAGGCACTCTCGTATCGGGCCTATACGAGTCGTTGCCTCCTACCATCGTCACCAACATTGAGTGACGGGAGGCAACGTCAATCCTATCCACTTCGTCTCTAACTCTGTCAACCCTGGCCCCTGGGAGACAGACCCTCCTCCTCTTGGTTGGATTCCGTTTAACGAACTCTTTGTCCATGTGGCGCACTAAAGAGTCCCCAATTAAAATAGTTTCCCCTCATTCACGTCCCTTTCCAAATGGGCGAAAGGGTTCGAAACCTCGATAGGGGGGGGGATTCCTATCACCTAACGTACGCGGCCTAGCTCCACCCTTAACCTCTCTAAATCCCTCGCTATCTACTACTCTCGGACTAACCTTAACCTCTTCCTCAACTCTATCTAACCTTCCCGACAAGCTACCTAAACTCGAAACTAGGTTACGCACCTCATCCTTCAAATTACTAACGTCTTCAACGTTAGTATTGGTTCGGCCTACGTCAACCGTAGCCCTACCCCTGCCCTCATCAAGCGTTGCAAGACTTTCCGCTACCTCACGTACACTGCGTTTTATGTCAACTAATTCCTCCATGAACTCCCAAAAGAAAAACTGATCTATCGGTAATCGCCATTGGACCGCCGTTATAATCCTTAAATTCCGAATACCACCGGTTTACCCTACACCTAACACACGACGCTTTCTGCGACGGCATCGCGGAGTTAAAAATTAGTTTAAACCGTCACAGGTATAAGTTAAATTAAGCCGGCACGCTATGAAAACTTCTAAATCGCTAAAAACCACTAATGAAAATGAAAATGAAAAGGTTTATTGGCAGACTATAGTCCATATGACAAATATTATTAATACAATGACAGTTCATACACTAAGGATAAAAATATATACAATTCATTAGAAATAATACTGCACTGTCGAAGTTAAGTGGAGCTACAGACAGACGTTTTCGTACCAAAAAGTCCAGAGCTTAGAGGATAAATGGCAGGACTCATGGATAGCTTGGATGATCGGGTTGGTTGATTTTTTAATTCTTTGCATTAGACTGTGTTGAGCACGTCTTGTTACCTCCGGGAAGCTCGGAACATTGCGGGTTGCAAACATTTGCGAAGCTGAGCATCTCGGGGGTAATTTATGTAAGAGTCTAAACGACCTGTTGTACAGCAAATTTAGGGTTCTGCCAGAACCTTTTTTATAATTCACCCAGAGTTGCTGACCGTATATATTACTGCAGAAAGTACGAAAGAGTGTGTCTTTAGCTTCACTTGTACAGAAACGAAAGTTCCTTATGGTCATATTCGCTTTAGCACACAGGCTTCGAGATTGTTTTCTTATATCCGAGTCATCACTCAAGGAGCTGGTAATAGTTTGACCCAAATACTTAAACTCTTGTACTTCCTCAATTACTTCACCATTCATTTTAAACCTTATATCAGCTGGCTGATTACAGCTTTTAGGATGAAATTGCATAACCTTAGTTTTTGTCACATTAAAAAGAATATCATGTTTCTGCGAATACACTTCGCAGACTTTTAGTAGCCGATCCAGACCTTTAACAGAGGGACTTATTAACACCATATCATCGGCATAAACTAAGTTATTTATCCTTGTGTTATCTATACAACATCCTACTGTTGCCTCATTAAGTGAAGCAATTAATCCGTCAATATACACATTAAACAGCATAGGGGAGAGCAAGGAGCCTTGTCTCACCCCACAAGAGGAGCCAAAACACTCGGATAGTACATTGCCCCACCTAACAGTGAAAGATTGGTGGGAATACCAAAATTTCAATAAATTTAATATGTACATGGGAACCTTCCTGTCTTCTAGTTTTTCAAATAAAATATTGTGGTTCACCCTATCATATGCCTTACTTATATCAGCAATATATAAAAGTAGATGCGAAATAAGAGAGCTCAGGAAATGCGTCCGTTCAGTACAGAGTCTGGCTGACGAGATGTCAGTTGATTCGTCGATGATCAAAGAGAATTTAGTGGTCTTTAACTGTGACACAAGATTTGTAAAGTATCACCCATAACATTCCGAAAAATACCTGTTGACTTTGTCCTAGCACATTTAATTTCTTTTGCAATTTTTTTTATCTGGACATGCCTTTACAACAAGTCTAAGTAAATTGTCCATTATTGCAATTGGCAGATTATGATCTGCAATATAGGCGCAGAGTTTCAATTCTGAGGACGCAACTTGCTTCCCAAATAAGGGAGACACAGAAGGTTCCAAATAATTCGTCACCGTCTTACACTGCCTTTCCAAATTCATATTTTCCAAGTGTTTTTCAGTTTTGTTATGCCTTTCAAGTAATGTAACACTACCTGTCAATTCGCAGTTGCATACAGGGCAAAATGCTTTGTCATTATTGTTCTTACTTCTACATACACAGGATTTAAATCTTTCTTCGTGTAACCACTTAACTTGGAATTTATGGTCATAGCAAGGACAACGTGCTTTTTTAGGTGGTGTCTCTTTACCATCATTATTATTATCTGAATCATCAGATTTATCTTCTACACTTCTTTTACCACTCATTGTAAAACGGTTAACTAGAAAAACACAATTTCTAAAGCTTCTAATTTAAAGATAACTCTTAACAACACCATGAAAATTTCATTTGAACGAAGATATACACACAAAGCAGACTTCAAAAGGACTGTCACTGAATGTCGGCACTAGTCTAATCTAGCGAAAACGTTTTCAAACGATTTGAATCGTTTCTCATTTAACCAAAGGTGGGCAGTTGCGCCGCAACATTTTTGGTTGCGCTTGCGCTTGCGGCGCAACTTTTTGAAAAGGGTTGCGCTTGCGCGTGCGGCGCAACTATTTCAGCAGAGTTGCGGTTGCGGTTGCGGCGCTACAAAAATCGTTGCGCGTGCCCACCACTGCATTTAACAAACCCCTAAATACTTTTATCGCGAAATTGACTTCGTCAAATAGTACCAGATTTTTTCAAAGTCGTACCAAACGTACTTGAAAGGGTTGAAAGTACAAGTTATGGTACGTTCGTGCCAAAAACGGCAACCCTGTTCATAGGTTCGTCACAGTCAAATAGAATCTTTTCTACAGCCCCCAATAAATTTTCTTTTGTTAATCTCTGAGAATATACACACACACACCTTTGGTTAGCTTCCGCCCGAATTGTTCATTCTGACGAAGGTCAAGCTTTTCACTCCACCCTAGACCTACAGTTTAACGTGGAATCCGAACCACGCCCCATCAGCAGCCCAGCGTCTTAAGCACTAGGCCACCTAGGGTACCCATTTATCTACCAACCACTTTTTTTATTGTGTGGAAGGATGAACAGCTGGGTTTTGCTGCGCGCCGGCTGCCGTCGGGTCTCGAACCCGGGGCCGATGGATTCGTAGTCAGCGACGCTAACCACTACACCACCGAGGCGTGATGTTTGCGGTTATAATTCCAGAATTTACGAGGGCATTGCTATTTACAAATATATTATCAATCGTAGATTCTGTTATTTGATTACCATAGTTGCAGATTCGAGGGGGTTTGGTAATAGTGTGACTAAGATAGAAAGAATTCATTAAATTTATGAGAGATTGCTTCAGATTGCAAATTGATATTGAAGTCACCTGCAACTATGGCATTCGATTTATGGAACTTGCATAACATGTTATCTAATTGAATTAAAAGCTATTGATATTATTATTATTAGGTGGGCTATATATACATAAACTGAAAACCTACATAATTTCAAATGAAAGATAAAATTGCAGCAATAAAAAGTTTGCCGAGAAATAACTAAATAAATATATATTTATATATATAATATCAAAATAAGCCAAAATCACTTCTCATTTTAGTTTTATTTTGAAAAATGTACAGTATTTTTATTAAAAAGAAAAGGTGCAAAAGTTACTAATTCGTAAAGTTTTGGCTTGAAATGCTATTTGTTTCTGACGAACCTTTTTCCGCAATTGTACAAAGGAGATTAAAATTCTTAAAAACTAGCATACTTTTTGCAAAAAAAATACATTTTTAACTAGACTAAAAGAATGTAAATGTACACAAATGGAATTACTCAAGTAGTTTGCTTTAGCGATAATAATTTTCAATACATTTATAAGCTTCATGCAATGGAGTCCGATAGGTAGTGAAAAAAGTGGAATATTTTAAATATCACAAAAATAAAGGAAAAGAAATCATTCTAAAGATTGCAATCTATTAAATACTTTCCGGCAATGTTCAGGATTTAAACAGGGTTTAAAGAAGATTCAGTTTTCTCAATTCGTCTCTGAAATCTTAATCTGTCCTCAGCACACTCTTCACAAGGGCCTCTTCTACAGCTGTCAACAACGGGATAAGCTCGAATATTATTACAGAATTTAACTTTTGGTGGCGTACTTAAAATCGAATTTTTTTCAATTTCATCATTTCACCTTTGGTTCACGATTTTTAACTCTTCTTCAATTTTATGAACGCTATTTCTATTATCACTTCCAAAGTCACTTTCATCATTGCAAACAATGTTATGATTACTCTCAGAATTTTTGAGACAGCTTTTTCCTTGTGCTGACACTGAACTGGATTTAACTGATGAAGGTACATTACACTGCTCCAAAACTTCTGAATTATTCATATTTGACGGATATACGAGAGATTATACAGATAAATCGGTACATGAAGCAGTTGACGTTAAATCTGGCTGGTTCATAGGAAGAAGGTTATCAGTAGAGTTTTCTTGCAATATCTTTGTATTAGATTTAACTTGTTCCCAGTTGTTAAAATTGAGGGTGCTAGTATCTGCGATAAGAATAATTATAGATAAGATAAGAATAATAGGATAAGAAAAATAGGATAAGTACATACTTGCAGGCTTATGACAATCAGTTTGGCTTTAGAGTGAAACATGGTACTGACATGTGTATTTATATGCTCAAGGATGCCGTCCTAAAGTACAAGATGTCACGTAGCAATGTATATTCCTGTTTTTTGGATGCATCAAAAGCAATTCATAGAGTTAACCATCACAGACTTTTCAAGAAACTCTTGTGTCGAGGGGTACCTAAATATATACTTAGAATACTTTCACTCTGTTATACAGAGCAAACCATGTTTGTAAGATGGAAAAGCACTGTATCACCAGGTTTTAATGTAACTAATGGTGTTAGGCAAGGAGGTATATTATCAACCTTCTGTATATACATGGATGGCCTTACCAGTGAAGTAAAACTGCACGTACTGGCTGTGTCATTGGAAAGGAAAAAATTAATCATCTAATGTATGCTGATGACCTTGTTCTTCTGTCACCCTCTCCCCATGGGCTGAGAGTACTATGAGATATGTGAACAATATGGTATAGAAAATGACATCACCTATAATGGGACAAAGAGTTGTATTTTGATTTTTAGGTGTAATCTACTGAAACATGTAACATGTGGGTCACACAATACATATCAAAGACACATGTAAATACTTAGGTCTTGTAATTACTCACAAACTGAGAGAGAAACTCGATATTGAGAGGCAACGTAAAAAGCTATATGTACAAGGTAACATACTAGTAAGGAAATTTGGTAATGTATACAGAATCAGTTATGACTTATCTTTTTAGAACTTACTGTACTGCAATGTATACAACCCATCTGTGGTGGAACTATACAAAAACTGCTATGAGTAAACTGTCTGTTGCTTATAGTGATATTTTTCGTATGCTATGTAGGGACCCAAAATGGTGCAGTGCCAGTTTACTACGCGTAACCTACCTACCAGGCAAATGTTGATATGGAAGAATATATTCTTTATGCCTTATTCCTTATGTTGTTTCGTGCGTTGGTCTCTCTTCACACGGAGGTCAAGCTGGTGGCCCCGCCTCTAGGTCTGGCCTGGTGGAGGAGCGAGTTGCTTTCTTGCGCTCTCTACCGTACATAGCCAGGCACGCCCGGCTCATCTGGTACTGTCCTGAGCCAGGCATCCAGTCTTTTCTTGAAGACTTCAACTTTGACCCCCGTTACGTTTCTGAGGTCCTTAGGAAGCTGGTTGAAAAGTCTTGGCCCCCTGACAACCAAGCTATTTTCCTTCAGGGTTGAGGAGGTCCCTTGTCGGGCCTTTAATTTGGGAACACTACACATTCTGCCTTTCCTATTTTCCAGTGTTGTTTGAATGGTAATTGGGTTTAGTTTTAGGTTTGGTACCAGTTTTTCGATCATTTTCCGTATGTAGATTATGATGTACCTCTCTCTTCTTCTTTCCAGTGAGTACAGATTTAGTTTACGTAGTCTTTCCCAGTAGTTGAGTTCTTTGCAGCCATCAATCTTGGCTGTGAAATGCCTTTGCGTTTGTTCTAGTTTATTAGTTTCTTCCTTTTTATATGGGGACGTCAAAACTGAGCAATATTCAAGTTTTGGTATTATAATCAGTGTTTTTAGCAGGGGAATCATTACTGTCCTGTCCCTTCTCTTGAACGTTCTTAGAACCTGTCCGGCGACTCTTTTTGCTTTATTTATCGCTATCTGATTTTGTGTTTCGAATTTCGCATCATCTGTCATTATTATCCCGAGATCAATCGCTTTCATGCTTCTCTGAATTTCCTGTCTATCTGGAGCATAATATGCAGTCTGTTTAAGTTCTTCTTTTCTACCATATCTCAAGAGCTGAAATTTCTCGGCGTTGAATGACATGTTGTTGTCTTCTGACCATTTGTATATTTTGTTCGTGTCCCTCTGCAAGGCCTCCACGTCATGTACATCGCTGATTTTTCTGCTGATCTTTGTATCGTCTGCAAAGGATGTTACTATACTATTGCTATTTACTCCGCTGTCTATGTCTGTTAGCATGATAATGAACAGGAGTGGGGCCAGTACTGTCCCTTGTGGTACTGAGCTGCGTACTTCCGATTCTGATGATGATATATATATATATATTCTGATATATATATGTATATATATATATATAATTTCATTACTAGGGTCCAAAATAGCTCTAATGTGTTATTGTACAATTTCTGGACTTCAGATACTGTGTACCTCTCACTTATATGGCATTCTTGGTTCAGACAACTGCTGGTTTACAATACCTTATTTTTGTAATGTAGCAAAGATTATATATGCATATTAAATTGTTATAATAAGTGGTTATGTTATAACAAGTGCTATAAGTGTTATAAGATGTCTGATATACTAACAATATACATATCATTGTCAGATAATCAAACAGTATGCTAGTATGCTAGGTTAAATGGCTATGTTGGCCTTATTTTGTATTAAGTTCAGTGTATACATAAGACGGTACTTGTAAGTTATGTTAAGTGGCTATGGAATGTGAATGATCCGCAATAAAGAAGTTTTGTTTGTTGGTTTGTTGAAGGCATATCACATTGATCCGAAACTTTTGCAGTATTCATACCAGCATCTGATGGTGACCGTGATTTACTTATAACACTATGAGGTAAATATGGTTCGTTGGTTTTAAGAGGTTTACAGTATTAATAAACTGTACAGTAACCAAATTATCTTCACTTTTAGACTTCAGAGAACTCTCTTCGTCTTTTATGAATCTAAATTCGGATTGAGAATTAACGGGAGCTCTCTCGCCCGTAGTATTTGCTTCTATTGTACAGTGCTTATTTTATCCAATATATCTTGCGACTTAGGAATCTCTCATCGTTTTCGGAATGTCTTCCCCAGCTTCCGTGTTCAAACTGAGGACTAGAGTTAGGTTGTTTGTTGCAATAAAAAATAAATGGATCAACAACGTTGGATGGCTGTACCATGGGTTCATTATAAAGTGCGACAAAACTCCCATCTTGAACACCTATACGCACGCATCAAACTCTGGGGTCTATTGCATTCTCTTGGGCGGAGGGTTCTGTACGCCGACACAGATAGTATGATATTCACAGCGAGGGAGGGTGAATACATGGCACCTATTGGTGAATTCTTCGGAGAGTTGACTGATGAAATCAAGGATGAGTATGGAGACATCGTATACGCCGACTCTTTTGTCTCAACAGGTCCAGAAACTTATGGGGTACGGGTGAGAGTGGGGGAGGATATGATGTATATCGTGAAGGCTAAGGGTATCACGCTTAATCAGTCGAACTGACGGGTCGTTAACTTTGACTCGTTGAAGGATCCAATGTAACTGGAAGATGAGGGTGACCAACCGCTCCATCTGACAATTTTCGAGCGCAGAAGCTGGGGGGCGTGAAGGAACTTAGGGGTACGATAGTATGCCGTAACACCAATAGGAAACGTTACCAGGTGCCTGGTACCTATGTACCGTACCCTTTGGATACCATAATCATTGATTTATATATATATATATATATATGTGTGTGTGTGTATATAGTAAATAGATACATATATATGTATATATATGTATCTATTTACTTGTTAACGATATGTTTATTTTGTTTATTACATGTATATATATATATATATATATATATATATATATATACAGGGTGTCCCATAAGTCCGGCATCATAGGAAAAATAATAAAAAAAGGCAAAACAAAAGCTTTTATTTACAGAACGTGCTCAATATGTCCACCATTGTTTTCAATACACAAATTCAGACGTGATACCCAGTCAGCAAGCACATGGTGAATGATGTCAGCAGTAATGGTGTTACATGCCCCAATAATGCGCTGCCGCAATTGTTCAACACTCCTAATTTTCTTTGCGTATACCAGCGCTTTCAAGTGGCCCCAGAGATAAAAATCTAGTGGCGTGAGATCCGGGCTTCTAGTTGGCCATTCCACAGGCCTTCGACGTCCTATCCAATGACCAGGGAATTGTTGGTACAGGTATTCCCTTACTTCGGTGCTGTAATGTGCAGGAGCGCCGTCTTGCTGGAACCATGTTGGGAAATTTCCTTCTTCGTTCAAGACACTGGGAAATGCTTCTTCCTTGAGCATACGTAGGTAGGTGCCTCCAGTGACATGTTCATCGAAAAAGAGGGGGCCCATGATGCGATCCTTCCAAATGCCACACCATACCATCATCCGAGATGCACCTTGTTCCTTTGAAGAGGTATACCAGTGAGGGTTGTTTTAAGACCACTAGCGGGTGTTCTGTCGATTTAACTCACCATTTCCATAAAAAACAGCCTCGTCACTGAACAGAATGGTGGACGGGAAATTGGCATCCCGAGCATATTGTTCCGTAGCCCATTCACAAAATTCCATCCGCAGGTCGGGATCATCTTCGCTTAATTTCTGTAGGATCTGAAGTTTATATGGATTCCATTTGTGAGCCTGAAGAATGCGATGGATGCTCCTTTTCGACAGTCCTGTCTCGGCGGACAATCGCCGAAGAGACTTATTAGGACTTCTGCTAAAATGAGCCAGGATAGCAGTCGCTGTATCATCGTCAGTGGACCTCCTTGAAGGTCCACTGCGTGGCTTATCTTCTATGGATCCTGTTTCCTTAAACTTTGCAACAAGTCTGCTAACACAACTCTGTGTTATTGGCTCGCGGTCTGGATGCAGTCTGTTAAATTCAGGAACGGCCTCTCTTTGACTCCGATTTCCTATGAGTAGAATTATCTGGATTCGTCCTTCCTCGCTCACAGACATTATGGCCTGTAGAAAGAGAGAGGTTCCAAAAATATAGCTTCCCTCACCAGCTATCTGCAAAGCAGATAGGATCCAGCTTTGGGACAGGATCTAGGGTTTAGAGCAGCCTAGCCCGCTACATTTAGAACCTCAATATAAGCAAAAGACTCGCTGCCTTCACGTCAGATTGAATACATCAAAGAAAAAGGGGTAAATATTATATTTTTAGCCAAAAACCAAAACTTAAACCTCAACTGGCAGAATTGAGCGTCCACTTTTCAAGGCACATAACATGTCCGTTTCATGATGGGAATGAACTGAGAATGGTTCCCTGAGGTTTTTTATGATACACACAGACCGTGCATGGAACAAGGAACTCTTCTAGGAAAATTAAATCTACTATAGTCCGAATAAGTAATGGTAAATGACAAATATATACTATAGTTTTTTCTTTTTCACGAAGCTAGCCCGACGTGGGCAACGGGGCACTCGCAAAGAGGTCCCAAAAATATAGCTTCCATCACCAGCTATCTGCAAAGCAGATAGGATCCACCTCATGATCATGAATCAGGATCATCAAACGGACATGTTATGTGCCTTGAAAAATGGACGCTCAATTCTGCCAGTTGAGGCTTAAGTTTTGGTTTTTGGCTAAAAATATAACAGTTACCCCTTTTTCTTTGATGTATTCAATCTGACGTGAAGGCAGCGAGTCTTTTGCTTATATTGAGGTTCTAAATGTAGCTGGGCTAGGCTGCTTTAAACCGTAGATCCTGTCCCAAAGCTGGATCTTATCTGCTTTGCAGATAGCTGGTGAGGGAAGCTATATTTTTGGGACCTCTCTGCGAGTGACCCGTTGCCCACGTCGAGCTAGCATCATGAAAAAGAAAAAAACTATGGTATTTGTCATTTACCATTACTTATTCGGACTATAGTGGATTTAATTTTCCTAGAAGAGTTCCTTGTTCCATGCACGGTCTGTGTGTATCATAAAAAACCTCAGACAACCATTCTGAGTTCATTCCCATATATATGTATATATATATATCAGGTCATCCCCTAAGTAATTTTGTTTTTTACGATAGATTAAGTTTAAACTAGTCCTACTCGGTTTAAGCATAAATTTTCCGAAAGTTATATCTAAGAGGAGATCTATCGTGTTTCGCTACATACTTTACAGACCTTGACCAGTGAAGACGTGTTTTGCTTTATGTGAACCCCTCATAAACATCGCGGTATCAGAAGAGCATATCAGGCATATAATGCTTTACGAGTTAAAAAAAGG
Source organism: Bathynomus jamesi (assembly GCA_023014485.1). NCBI lineage: Eukaryota > Metazoa > Arthropoda > Malacostraca > Isopoda > Cirolanidae > Bathynomus > Bathynomus jamesi. The sequence goes on along the minus strand of JAJOZX010001075.1, from coordinate 520,735 downwards.
GAATAGTGCTACTGAAGCAATGCGAAACATTCAGGACGTTTATGGCAACGATATTCTGCATGTGAGGAAATGTCAAAGATGGTTTCAAAAGTTTAGGAATGGTGACTGCTGTTTGACAGATGCAGCACGCTCTGAACGCCCTGCTGAGTTTGATGATGACTTGCTGTTAGCCGCACTTGAAGAAGACTGTTCAACAACTGTCGAAGAATTGGCCCAGAAACTCAATTCATCCCCGTTCACCATCCATCGACATTTGCAACAACTCGGGAAAGTGCCTAAGTTAGGAAAATGGGTACCACATGAATTGTCGGTCGACAATCTGAGGGTGCGGGTAAACATTAGCACAGCTCTTCATTCCCGTGAACTCCAAGATCCGTTTTTGCACCGTTTAGTGACTGGCGATGAAAAGTGGATACTGTACCAGAATGTTAAGAGCCGTCGACAGTGGGTTTGTGCCGGAGAACCAGCGACACCACAGCCAAAACCAAATCTTCACCCTCGGAAGGTGTTGCTTAGTGTTTGGTGGGATAAAGTTGGTGTAATACACTTTGAAACCTTACCACATAACCAAACAATCACCGCTCAAGTCTACTGTCAACAACTGGATCGATTGAACACTGCACTGAAATAAAAGAGACCTTCTTTGGTTAATCGGAAAGGATTCGTGTTCCACCACGACAACGCAGGTCCTCATACCGCTCGGATCACTTCTGCAAAAATTGAGGAGCTTGTATGGTAAAAACTTCCACATCTTCCATATTCTCCAGACCTTGCGCCTTCAGATTATCATCTCTTCAGGAGTCTGCAAAACTATCTTGACGAGAAACTGTATACTTCTTTAGATGACCTGCACACCAGTCTTTGTACGTTTTTTGCCTCAAAACCGCCTGAATTTTATAAACATGGCACTGAAAAGCTTGTAGGACGTTGGCAGAGTGTCATTGATTCCGATGGAAAATATATACTAGATTAAAAAGTTTCAGTCGAGTTTTTTTTTGTCCTTCAAATTCCGATCTAAAAAACGACATTACTTATCGGATGACCTGATAATATATATATATATATATATATATTAGGGTGTCACTAGGTAATAGGGGGAAAATTAAACGATGGATATTTTCCTATGACACCCCCTAAAATTGTTCCATTGGGTGTAAAACATACGGAAGAGAAATTTGGTCCTGATTGGTCATCATTTAAAGGTCGCCCTCGTCACTGAAAACAAGACCCATTTGTTGACGTCAACAAGCTGTTCAGTGTTCACAGCTTGGGCCGAACCAGATAATAAAAAACAAGGCAATTTGGTGAAATAACGAAAGTAAGACACTTAAAAACGCAAAGAATACAAACAGTTTATTATATAATCAAAATAGAAGACATAATTTGGCGAATAATGGTACAAAATGGAGAAGCAACGAAAGCAAAACTTTGAGAAATAAAATACATATACAGTAGCAGAATAATTGGTGCTCATACGCTGATCAGTGATTAGTTCTTTCGCGTCCTCACTAATGCTGATTTGTTCGGAGCTGGGTGTTGCTTTCTGTGGTCAGTGACAACTTGAACGAGGAACTGGAGCTGTTCTTCTTTCACTGTCAACTTTTCGTTCAGCTCCTTCACCAGAGCCACGGCCCGTTCTGCTCTGTCGTTCACCACTGCAAGTTTGGAGACCACATCCCGAGCTTGCACGTATTCAGAGTTTGACGTCCATGAACTGGGATGGTGGAGCAGAAAGCAATCTGGCAACTGAAGTTTTGAGAAGAATCCTCGGGTGTTCTTTGTGATCAGTTGCTCCAGTCCTTTGCTGTCACTGAGGAACATAGTATCAAGAACCAAAGGTCGTTTTGGCGGCATGTGAGGGGCTTCTTGATCTAACGCTGCAACCATGCTGCACTTCACTTCCATCGATATCCTCTCATCAAAGAACGCCAGACCCACTGCCTCCTCCGAATGGTACCACAGGTGCGCAGACAGCTTCTTGGTGGTACCATCAGAGATCTTCTTGTGCGGGTATCGAAGGAGCGTCCTCATCAATTCCCAATCATTCAGCGGAGCTTCGATGGACAGATGAGCTGTTGCCCACGCTTTCATGTAAACTAGGACAGAAAAGAGGCAGATATCTCGAATTCCGCGTTCCTCAGTGTTCGTCAGTTTAAACTGTCTTCGGAAGAGCCAGATCTTGATGGCATAGAGCCCCTTAGCCATCCATCTCGCCCGGTGCATAGCACCAGGGGCGCGGAAGTTTAGTCCCTTGTATGGAACTCCTCCAAGAAAGATGACGGAAAGATCGAGGAATTCCTGATAGTCATCACGAACTTGAAGTGCTTGTGATTTTGCAAACTCAATGAGCTCCGTTCTATGCTTAAAAATAGATGCTTTGGTGAACGCATCTGTGTCCACAGTTTGGAACTGTTGCTGGTCAATGCGGGTCCAATAATCATGGAAGCGCTTGAAAAGCAGAATTTCTGGACCGGTAGATACTGAATCTAGCGATGCTGTGAATGCCGCCTGTAGCACCAACTCCAGTACATGGTGTCTGCACGCGCAGTGTAACAGGTCACGTCCAACTTTTTCTTCCAGAAGAACACAAGTTCCTCCACGGTGGCCTGTGTTTGTCGCGGTTGTGTCGAAACACATAGATTTGACATGATCGGTCACTCCCCATTCATTCAGGCAATCTATGATGGCATTTGTTTGTGCCAGCGCGGTTCCTGACAGAAGTTTTGGCACCCCGAGGAGCTGCTCTGTCCCGGAGCCAGATACAAGAATAGGTAAGCGGTCAACATATTCTCGTGACGTCAGATCTTGCATGAGTTTTCCGTCCCAGTGAACAGTCAACGGACTATTGCCTTGGAACTCGCTCTTCAGTTGCCGAGCCTTAAGGGTACGGAATTTTTCACGCTGACGATGAATGGATCCACGATTGATGTTGTAGTCGCTAGCATCATGCCCTAAGCTGGAAGCTGCCTCAAACAGCAGATATGTGGCCTTTCTTGACGAGAGTTGCGTGCGATCAAGCGCTGCCGCCAATTCCGATGTCATGATGTTCTTCGTTGCTCTTTGTTTAGACGCTAACGAACCACCACATGCTCCTTTTTCTTCGCTATCATCTGAGCTGGAGGATGAGGACTCCAAAACCGCTTCGTTGGATACTGCCTCCATTTCAGCTGCTGATCGCTTTCTTCGTTTCTCCTCTTCCTCCCGACGTCGAGTACAATCTTTGACTTGGCGCTGATGGGTCATTTCCAAACCTGCCATTGAACCTGGACGTCCTTTCTGGCGCTGCTGCTGAAGGAACTCCCAATCCTCTGGGTACTTGACCAATTTCTCACAATCAGCGTGGGCGATGTCAAAGAGACGATCGAGGCGTTCAATGAATTCTTTTTCTTTCGTCTTGTGTGAATCGCTCGTCCTTGAGGCGTGTTTTTTGAGTCCTTTCCACTCCTCGAAGACTTTATCCAGTTTGCTGACGCAGTGTGTCTCGAGTCTGGTTGGAATGTGAGCTATCTCCCAGAAGGACATCACTGCTCGAAGTGACTTCCTCAACGCGTCACGTATTGTCATTTTCTTTTCATGGTGAAGGTAAAGGAAGTAACCGAATGCTTGCCTGTAGGAAGGAAGCTTGCATCCTTTCACCTCATCAACCGCTGCCCCTAATAGGTATATACACTTCCGGGTTTCCATCACCAGAAATCACGTAGCTGAAATGAGAAACGGTGAACCGTTAAGTATTGTTCACTTTATTTCTCAGATATTCAGACACACAGACACACACACACACATATATAGAGATATATAGATATCTAATGAACGATTATGGAGACGCCGCGCAAGCATTAAACTTTGAAAGGCGGGGGCGACCTTTTATAGTTATTCAAATAAAAAGATTTTTCAGTCACCATGTTTTGTTTACCAATGGAATAGATTCGCGGGGTGTCAGCATGAAATTTCAAACTTTGCATTTAAGTGACACCCTAATATATATATATATATATATATATATCACGTAAAGAACGACGCTTGTATAGGAGATATTCCGCGCAAGACGAGAGAGAGAGAACGAAACAAATGAAAAATGAGGTAACCACCCAGGAATCGAACCCGGGATCTTCCGATTGCCGGTCAGATGCGATACCATTACACCATGGGCCTCACTCTTCCAAATGCCGTAATTCTTCTACATACTCGCAGAAACCAATGCCCCAAGGGGGCACCTCCCGCATGCCGTAACATTATATACATTCAACTGCAAAGAACACGCAGTATAAATAACGTTCTTTGCGTTTTGCAGTTGAATGTATATAATGTTACGGCATGCGGGAGGTGCCCCCTTGGGGCATTGGTTTCTGCGAGTATGTAGAAGAATTACGGCATTTGGAAGAGTGAGGCCCATGGTGTAATGGTATCGGATCTGACCGGCAATCGGAAGATCCCGGGTTCGATTCCCGGGTGGTTACCTCATTTTTTCATTTGTTTCGTTCTCTCTCTCTCGTCTTGCGCGGAATATCTCCTATACAAGCGTCGTTCTTTACGTTATTTATACTGCGTGTTCTTTGCAGTTGAATGTATATATATATATATATATATATATATATACCGGGTGTTTCAAAAGTCCCTCACTAATTTGATTTTCAATTTTCTTTGCAGCTAATCGACCAACGACGTTCATCTTGTGGTAAACTCTTACTCAGTAGTTGATAATTTTTTTGAGTCTACATTTGAAGTTTTGCTCCGTTTTCTTCTGCTACCATGCTGACTCTAGAGCAGAGGTGTGAAATCGCTGCATGGCAGGAGGTTTTTCAATCTGTGGTCGAAGTGCAGCGACGATTCCGGGCAGTCTACGGACGGCATTATGCACCGGATAGGAACACCATCATCGCCACCCACCGGAAGTTTATGGAGACCGGATCCGTAAAGGACAAACCACGATCAGGAAGACCTCGAAGTGGGCGGAGTGAGGAGAATGTCGAAACTGTCCGTGAGGCGTTTACTCAGAGTCAAGGAAAGTCCATTCGGCGAGCTGCTGCGGAACTGAACATCAGCGCGACATCTATCCAACGGATTTTGCGGCGTGGTCTCAAGCTGTATCCGTACATGCGGGTGTTGTGCCGATTGACGCGACCAGAAAGGTGGAAGAGAGCTTCGTCGCTGAACCACATGTGCTCCAGGATCGATGGGTCTCTTTCGTAGTGATGCAGCAGTGTCTCACACATCTCCACCCGGCAATCGTAGTCTTGAGGTTCCAGCTTCTGAACCACCTGGATCTTGTACGGATACAGCTTGAGACCACGCCGCAAAATCCGTTGGATAGATGTCGCGCTGATGTTCAGTTCCGCAGCAGCTCGCCGAATGGACTTTCCTTGACTCTGAGTAAACGCCTCACGGACAGTTTCGACATTCTCCTCACTCCGCCCACTTCGAGGTCTTCCTGATCGTGGATTGTCCTTTACGGATCCGGTCTCCATAAACTTCCGGTGGGTGGCGACGATGGTGTTCCTATCCGGTGCATAATGCTGTCCGTTAGACTGCCCGGAATCGTCGCTGCACTTCGACCACAGATTGAAAAACCTCCTGCCATGCAGCGATTTTACACCTCTGCTCTAGAGTCAGCATGGTAGCAGAAGAAAACGGAGCAAAACTTCAAATGTAGACTCAAAAAATTATCAACTACTGAGTAAGAGTTTACCACAAGATGAACGTCGTTGGTCGATTAGCTGCAAAGAAAATTGAAAATCAAATTAGTGAGGGACTTTTGAAACACCGGTATATATATATATATATATATATATATATAGATATATATATATTAGGGTGTCACTTAAATGCAAAGTTTGAAATTTTCATGCTGACACCCCGCGAATCTATTCCATTGGTAAACAAAACATGGTGACTGAAAAATCTTTTTATTTGAATAACTATAAAAGGTCGCCCCCGCCTTCCAAAGTTTAATGCTTGCGCGGCGTCTCCATAATCGTTCATTAGATATCTATATATCTCTATATATGTGTGTGTGTGTCTGTGTGTCTGAATATCTGAGAAATAAAGTGAACAATACTTAACGATTCACCGTTTCTCATTTCAGCTACGTGATTTCTGGTGATGGAAACCCGGAAGTGTATATACCTATTAGGGGCAGCGGTTGATGAGGTGAAAGGATGCAAGCTTCCTTCCTACAGGCAAGCATTCGGTTACTTCCTTTACCTTCACCATGAAAAGAAAATGACAATACGTGACGCGTTGAGGAAGTCACTTCGAGCAGTGATGTCCTTCTGGGAGAAAGCTCACATTCCCGTGAGGCGTGAGGCGTTTACTCAGAGTCAAGGAAAGTCCATTCGGCGAGCTGCTGCGGAACTGAACATCAGCGCGACATCTATCCAACGGATTTTGCGGCGTGGTCTCAAGCTGTATCCGTACAAGATCCAGGTGGTTCAGAAGCTGGAACCTCAAGACTACGATTGCCGGGTGGAGATGTGTGAGACACTGCTGCATCACTACGAAAGAGACCCATCGATCCTGGAGCACATGTGGTTCAGCGACGAAGCTCTCTTCCACCTTTCTGGTCGCGTCAATCGGCACAACACCCGCATCTGGGGAACTCACAATCCTGCGGAGATCCGTGAACATGAAAGGGACACGCCGAAATTGGTCGTCTGGTGTGCCATCTCCTCAGCTGGGCTGATTGGTCCGTTCTTCTTCCGGGATCAAGATGGAAATTCCGTGAACGTCAACGGAGACAATTACCTTCGTATGCTTCAGGAGTTCTGCATCCCCCAACTGTCAGCTGTAGCTGACATGCAAGAAGTCATTTTCCAGCAAGACGGTGCCCCTGCTCATTAGTCGCCGTGGTCCCATCGAATGGGCTGCTCGCTCGCCTGATCTTACCCCATGCGACTTCTTTTTGTGGGGCTACATTAAGAGCAAAGTGTACGCCACCAAGCCGCGAGTCCTCCCCACACTAGAAGAACGGATCAGGAATGCGTGTGCTTCTGTTACTCCCGAAATGTTGTCCAATGTCGGCCAAGAATGCGTAAAACGGTGGCTCGCTTGTTTCGAAAAAGACGGTGCCCACGTTGAGGTGTACCAGTGACTTTCCAGTAGACTTATGAAGCCAAGTTTGATGCCACCAAAATTCTCATGAATCGTAGACTCAGCAACCAAATTGTCATTTGGTTCCTCTTGTAATTGCTATTTTAATAAAATTTTAAAAATAATGAGGGACTTTTGAAACACCCTGTATATATATATATATATATATATATATATATATACATATATACACACTTTGAATAATTGTATGATACTCGTATGTTTATTAAATAAATTGTGTTTCAGTTAGCGTTTCATTTTCTCCTTTGTGTGTGTGTGTAAGTGTGTGTGTGGGCGTATGTACAGGAAACGTCCTAAGTTACGCCCTCTGTATGATTGATCAATGATCACGTGACTCCTGCTACTACCTGGGCATATCTCTACCAGTGCGTGCTCAGTTGACCGCTGCAAGCCCTGGATCTCAGACGTGTATTTGGAAAAATCTCACATAGAAGGAAAATAGTAATGGCTATCTTTAATATTGTTTGCTCGACGTTTATGAAGTGGTATTCGATGAAGTGTGAAGATGTGGTGGATACTGAGAGACTCCCTATCCCTCCCTCCTTTGATACTTTTAAGGCTACATTGAACCGTGCGAAGCTTGAGGAACAAGAGTTTCAAATACTCTACGGCTATTATGGCGCGAGCATTGCAGGATTTCGTGGTACAAACGATGTATTGAACTATGTTGTAAGACTAAACTTTATAAAAGCTTACATATACCGTGAAGTGGAAGAAACAACACGTGCAGAAGAGAAGCAACGGGAGTCTTGTTGATGAGTGGTATGACAAGTGGTATTTTGTCATGTTGCATCATACCGAGTACTCGTACCCTGCAGCTGAGAATGTAAATCTTGTCATAATGGAGAATCTGAAGTATTTTTACCATTATATTAATATATATTATGACCAGGTTTGTAGTGGTCATAAAGACTTGCGTGAGTTTTTAATGGAATTTAAAGAAGAGTATCGCCTGCTAAGCAAAACCGAAAAAATATGGGCACATGTTTCTCTCAAATAGGGCGCCGGAGTGTGAATAAAATGTGTTTAGTTCGTGGAAATGAACGAAAATGTCTGGTGCGCATTATGGGGAGTGATAAAGCATTAAAACCGGTATTACTTCATGTTTCGGAAAAATTCTCTAAATGAATGCACAGTGTAATGGGATATAGGTATTCACATGATTCTTTCACGTTGGAACAACACCGTACACGTCTCATCAACTTATGGTGTGACTCACTCCTCCACACCTCCCATCGAGTCGACCCGCCCACCTTTGACTCATAGTTATCTCAAAGCATGAACCGAATGGACGTGCTCTCCTCACATTAGAATACGATGGAGCTTCCTTTGAGAAGCATTCTCAATGCCGTGTACGATGTGTTCAGGCGTAAAACCGGAGCCATTAACTATGTACTTGAAACGACTTGTAGACAAACAAACTCTGATAAACGGAATTTTGTTTATTTAAGTGTTGAGGAGATGAATAGAGTCTTCGTGGTAGTTGAGAAGTGGAGCGAGGATCGTAATAAAATACCTGCATGTGTAGGTACAAGAAGAGAACAGATTAGTGATAACCTATCACGTGCCATTGTTTGTAAGTTGTGTATAAATAACGATCAGCCATGCATTGATATACGGCTGATGTGGAAGAATGCGTCTGATAATAACGTTCTTGGCCTCATGCGAAAACGTTTCATCCTCGACAGAATGTTTGAAATCGTCGGTTTCCGCAAGCTGAAGCCTATATTAGACGCGCGTGTTACGGATATGCTTTATTTTAATACGGTTCTTGAATACGCATACACCGCTGTGCTCGGCGGGTTTACCGAGTGTAGGACTGAACAAGGCGAGAATGGTCTGGAACTGGATGCTTATTTAAAAGTCTTAGACTCTTCGAATTATGAACTTTGGTACAAAGAACTTGAGCGGTACAGGGCTGAGCCCACCTACTCCGTTCACCCTGAAAAATTGTAAACCCTCGATTGGAAAGGATTGTTTATAAGCTTGAATTTAATAACGATGTTGTGACTAACGACGCCCTCTTTTTGCGTGCTTTTGATTGTATTATGTCCGTGTTTAAAGATAACTTACCAACTGAATGTAAAGTGGGCACAAAAAATAGTATTGAAAGATATGACCCATTTACATCGAGTATAGGCATCCCTATAACTTGAGCGGTGAAATAATGTTAAGTCGTATTTATTGTGTAGTGCAAAGCAACAATGATGTAACTGTAGACTCGATCACGTGCAAGTTTAATATTTTAGTTAAAACGCAGTAAAACATAAAGTGTATGTATTTTGATGTATATATATTATTTTTGATTATATATATATATATATTATATATATATTATAATATATATATATACTTTTTCAGCTTGTGTATTCTTACTATTATTATTTTTTTGCTTAGATATATGATTCGTTCAACTTGTGTATTTCTTATACTATACAGCATTTTATATATATATTTATATGTATATAGATTATATATATATATATATATATATATATACACCTTACCTTACCTTACCAAGGTTTCGCGCGATGATTTCTCATTTCGCGAAGGTCAAGCTTGTCGCCCCCTCCTCTCGAGTTGGCCTGGTGAAGTAGTGAGTTGGATTCTTTTGCTCTCCCCCTCACATAGCCAGGTACGCCCGGCTCATCGGGGATTGTTCTGAGCCAGGCGTCTAGTCCTCTTTTGAAGATTTTCACTGCAACTCCCTTCGTGTTTCTTAGGTATTTGGGCAACTGATTAAACAGTTTTGGTCTTCTCACTACAAAACTATTTTCTTTCAGGGTTAAGGATGTTCCCTGTCTCGCCTTCAATTTGGGAATGCGACACAATCTACCGTTTCTACTTTCCACCGTTGTTTGGGGAGTTATAGGGTTCAGAGTAAGATTAGGGACTAGTTTCTTCATTATTTTCCAAGTGTAAATAATGGTGTATCTCTCTCTTCTCCTTTCCAGTGAATATAGGTCTAGTTCGCGCAACCTTCCTCCGTAATTTAGTTCTCTGCACCCATTGATTTTGGCTGTGTAGCTTCTCTGGGTCATTACATTCCTATCCCTTCGTTTAAAGGTTCTCAATATCTGACCCGTTATTCTCTTTACTCTGTTTACTGCTATCTTATTTTGTGTTTCAAATTTCGCATCATCTGTAATTACAACCCCTAAATCTTTTGCTCTGGAATTTCCCTAAATTTCCTGTCTATTTGGGGTATAATATTCCATGGATTTTAGGTCTTCTCTTTTTCCGTACCGTAATAGCTGAAATTTGTCGGTGTTAAACTTCATATTGTTGTCTTCCGTCCACTTGTAGATTCTGTTTATGTCGGTTTGTAGGGGTCCTATGTCTTCTGGTTTTCTTATTTTTCTACTGATCTTTGTGTCATCCGCAAAGGATGTTACTGTGCTGTCTCTGATAACGTCCTCATCTATGTCAGTTAGCATGATTATGAAGAGTAGTGGAGCTAATACTGTTCCTTGTGGTACTGAGCTGAGGACCTCTGATTCTGATGAAGATACTCCTGGTACTGTAACGACTTGCCGCCGCTCACTAAGGAAATTACAGTATATATCCATTTCCCTACTTTTCCTGTTATTCCCATATATTTCAGTTTATGTATTATGATTCCATGGTCACACTTGTCGAACGCTTTGGCAAAGTCTGTGTATATTACATCATAGTTTTCGTTTCTTTCCATTGCATCAATAATGTTGTTGTAGTGTTCCATTAGTTGTGATAGGCATGATTTGCCTGACCGAAACCGGTGTTGGTTATCATTGAATTTTTTCTGAGTTTCCAAAAAGTCATAGATTTTCTGTGTAACTATTCTTTCAAATATTTTAGTGAGATGGGATGTAAGTAATACTGGCCTATAGTTTTTAAATATATATAAAACAAAGTGAATTAATATATACCCACCCAATACCTCCCATAATACCCCTTTTTGAGTCAATTCAGCAACATGGAAATGAATACATACCTGCAACTCTGTGGTATCTGCAATGAGGCAACAGATGCGACATGGGCGATGAGGTGTGATTTTTGTCAGCTACTTAAATGCCTAGAATGGGGAGATGAAAAAATCTCCCTTATAACGAACGCAGAGCAACTTAATGGGATAAAATGTTTCTGCGAAAACTGCTTCACCGAATTAAACTCTTTTACAATATTTAAAGCAGAAAGAGACTACGAGAAAAAAATGAAAGAGGAAAGTGGGAACAAAGAACAGTGGAAAACAGAAGAAACGGAGAAAGGCAAAATAAAAAATAATCAAATACCGTCACAAAACGAGACCGAAAACATGAAGGCGACAGAGAGAGTAAAGACAACAGATAGTATAAGGGTAACGAAGGACATCAACACAAATTGCACAAATAGGAAAAGAGAAGAAGAGGGCAATCAAGAAAACGGAGTGAAACTGTCCCGCAATAAAGAGCAAAAAACAAAGGACCCGAGTAAATGAGGGGAAGGAATTATATGCAGATATTATATAAAAGAGAATTGCAGATTTAAAAGAGGACAATGTATATATGAACATCCCCTAATATGTAAATACTGTAAATTTGGAGACAGATGCAAATTCTACCACCCGGACATCTGCAGGACTTACGCAAAATATGGAACCTGCAAATTCGGGAAAAAATACTACTATCAACATCTCCCGACAGACTCAAAGGACAAAGTTTAAATGACAATAGGAATAACAATAACAATTTGAATAACAATAGGAACACAATAAGCGAAAAAAAATTTTTTCAACATCGCAGACACGTTTCGGATGCTAAATGTCATCCACATGCAGTTGACACAGCTGGAAACCCCCGAGCCAAACCGATACCGGGCAAGAAACTACCAGTACAAGTAGACGGAAACGGATCTCTCTCGGAGGATCATAGGGCAACGAATCGAGCAATATCGAACGAAAACGAAATTGAAATGCACAAGGGGCAACGAAAAACATAGAACATAAAAATTGTCCTGGCTAATATTCAAGGAATAAGACCAAATCAATCACTCAATAAGGTTTCGTACCTGAAAGGATTTATGGACGAAACAAGGGCGGGCATCGCATGCCTCAGAAATTCATCTTAAGGATTGCCAAGGAAACTGTGAAAACTGCGAACATTGTATTGATAAGAAAGAAATAAATATGGAGGGCTTCAACTTACTAAGAGCGGATAGAACGACGAGACGTAAAGGTGGCTGTGCTATATATGTACAGGAAGGGCATATGACAGAGCCGATAATAAGTAAATCAAACAGCTATGTGGAACTCCTAGCAGTGAAAATAGAAAAATTAAACGTGATACTAATATTCATCTATAGACCTCCAAGCACCCCGAAAAATTCTCGGAGGTCATTGATAACATCAGAAAGCTAATAAAGGCCATAAACCCTCTATCCCTCAATATAATGATCTGCGGAGACTTTAACTTCCCATTTATAAAATACAAAGAAGTGGCTAGGAATGTATATATGTATGTATATATATTATATATATATATATATATACAGTGGTGTAGTGCTAAATAAAGAAGTGAGGGAACGCATTTGAAAGTGTTACTCAGATGCGGGGGGATAATGGCGAGCGCCGGCGAGCCCATACAGCTGGGGGTCCGGGAGCACTGTAAGCCCCCGGGAAAATCTTTTGAAATCTGACCAATTTCAGGGATATTTTGAGGTCATATGCACTGGATATTTGGATATATTCCAAGATTGAAGATGCAGTATTTCCAGTGTCATTAGATATACGACATCCAGTACGATCAATAAAAATAGCTAACAACTGGAATGATTAACTAAAAAAAAGTTAACAACTGGTACGCCGTGGTGACTGTTTCACCAGATCTTTATAGGCTAGCATTGCTTCAGTCGAAGCTAAAAGAAATGAAGCAGTTAATGATTCTTTCTCATATTTCTTCTAGGGGTGGGAATTAAAATTTCATGACGTTAGAGATTTGTAAGTTCGGATTTATTTGAAATAGTGAGGGAACGCCGTTCCGTCTACCAAAAAAGTAAGGGAACGCCGTTCCCACGCCTTCCCACAGCACTACACCACTGTATATATAATATATATATACCAGGACAAGGGGGGCACAAGAGAAGACCAGGAGCAAGCAAATATGTTGATGGCT
>JAJOZX010001075.1:490000-505000 GCA_023014485.1 Bathynomus jamesi | reverse complement strand
ACAATTTGTACATTGGCAACGACCAATTTAGCAAAACTAATTAATTACACTAGGCAACAAATTTCAACTTTTTTTTTGTTACAGACACGTGAACTACTGATTCCTACTAAAGCGCTGATGCTGATTTCAGATCTGATATCAAAATTTCTCTATCACGTCCAGATTTTGTGTAACCGAAAACCCCTATTTTTCATTTTTTTTCTCACCTGCTTCTATTACGAAAGCCGTCTAAGCTACTTTTCCGTGCCACGTTTTATGTTAAGCATACTTAAATAATTAGTGAACAGGGATGTCTTTCCTCCTTTATTCTGGCTTAAGACAGACAGCGGAATTCCGCTGGCGGAGTTACCACCCCTGCGCCCAACCATCCACCCAAAGCGCGTTAGTATTTTGTTTTACTACTGAAAGGCAAATTCCTGTTCTTAAGTGAAACTTTGGTGTGTCCTCTTCCTTTGTCACTTGTAGGATGACGAGCTCTCCTTCTGCAGGAACCAACAATAATCTCCCATCATATTTGGGTTGAAATTACCTTGGTATCTGTTTTCCATAACTGAGATCTGTTGGTGGAAGCGCTCACCATGCTCGTCACTTACAGCCCCAAGGTTGGCCGGGAAGAAGTCAAGATGAGAATGTAAAAAATGAATTTTCAAAGACATTCTGCATCCCATTATTTCATAAGATTTAAGCATGTTTTCTACGAGTTTACGGTGGTTTTCAGCTTTGTGGTTTCCAAGAAAATTTTTGACAACTTCAACGAAAGATGTCCATGCTCCTAGTTCATTCTCATTTAGGTTAGATGGAAACGATGAGTCGTGGATGACACTGCGGATCTGTGGTCCAGTGAAAACGCCAGCTTCTAGCTTAGCATCTGTCAATATTCCTTTGAATTTATCCTTTAAATATTGGAAACCACTACCTTGATGATCCATACCCTTCACGAAATTTTTCATAAGGCCAAGTTTAATGTGAAGTGGTGGAAGATGTACTTTCTGAGGGTCAATAAGTGCTGGGTGTTTCACATTGTATTTACCAACAACATGTTCAGTTCTAGATGGCCAATCATGTTTTTTGTAGTGGTTCTTGTCATCTCTGCTGTTCCATAGACACAAAAAGCACATATGCTTTGTGTAGCCCAACTGTAACCCAAGAAGTAATGATACAACTTTAAGGTCGCCACAAATATTCCATGTGTGGTCCTTATATTTGATGAGTCTTAGCAGCAGTTTCATCGATTCATAAGTCTCATTAAGGCCAGTGGCATGTGCTACAGGTATTGAAGGTTTTTCATTGCCGTTGTGCAGTAATACAGCTTTAAGGCTAGCTTTACTAGAGTCAATGAACAATCTCCATTCTTTTGGATCATAGCGACAGCCAATCGCTTGCATCAGACCACTGATATCGTGGCAGAAACAAACGTTTTCTTCCTGTAAGTAAAATGATGAAAACTGCAAATGGCGATGGCGGAAATGGGAAACTTTGGTGTTTGGTTGGAGAAGATTAAATTCTTGAAGTCTTGAACCAAGCAACTCTGCCTTTTCTTTGGTAATTCCAAATCGCGCACTAAGTCATTTAACTCCGCTTGACTTAACAAATGTGGGAAATATTTGCATCTGGAACATATATGCCATCTTTCCCTGTTTCTATATCACTAGCAGAATCTTCAGATGAACTGCTGTCTGTTATCGTTGCTGGTGGAACTGGTGGTGGATTTGTTTCATCATGTGGTACTGGTTTCATTGCTGATTCGCAGTTTGGGTACGTGATCTTTGATTTGTTTTTCTTTGTGAAACCAGCAATCTTTGTCAAACAAAAATAACAATCATTGAAGTGATTTTTCGGCTCACGCCAAACCATGGGGACTGAGAACGGCATAGCTTTTCTTTTACCATTCATCCAAGCTATTAACATTGCATTGCACTGTGCACAGCAAATATGTGGTGCCCAGTCCCTCTGTTGGTCTCCTAACTTACAGTCAAAATAACACTTGTAGGCAAATTTTACTAAAAGTGATTTGCATTTTACACAAAATCTAGACGTGATAGAAAAAATCTAATTATAGATTTGAAATCAGCATACCGAAATTAGCTAGGAGCACCTATTTGGTCTTCTGTAACAAAATCTTTGTTGCCTAGTGTTATCGATTTAAAACTAAAGATAGAATCTCTGGATCCAGAGGATCAAGTCATAATAGACTACTATACACAAATATGTTACACTCTATATCTATTTATAACCGACATGCGAATATATCAGATCCAAAGAATCCAGTCAATTTCATTACGGTATCCATCAATACTAGTACCTTGTCACGAAAAATAAGTCACGGTCCATATCGATTGTGGACCAAGTCAAATTTACAACCATATACATTACAATATATACACTTAGGAGGAAAAGTGTAGGTGTGGCTGTAAAGACTGTACAGTAATGTAGAAATGTGTGTGCACCATCTTGGGTCTCCCATTTGTGGGGCAAGTGAAGATCATGAGTTTTTCAATACCTCACAGTACTATTGGGGGCACCGCTCAGCAGAGGAATCTCTTTAAATGGGGTGTGTAAGGACAGAGAGTATCCCCTAACCCAAGAAGCTGCCTCCCTATATCCCACAACACTTGTGTTGAGCTGTGGGATCTATCCCCACAAAGCCTTAATTTTACTACCTTAAACTATACCCAATCTATCAACATATGCGTCTAATAGATTTTTAAACATGTTTATAGACGTGCTACTAATTACTTCTACCGGCAAACTATTCCAGCTATTTACTATTCTATGCGTAAAAAAGTTTTTCGCAACTGCTGTCTCGAACCTTCTACTTGTCAACTTACACCCGTTATTTCTAGTCCTATTATATTGAGATATTTCGAAAAGGCTATCTGTATCTACGTTATCGAACCCATTCATAATTTTGAAAACCTGGATTAGATCACCCCTTAACCTCCTAGTCTCGAGTGTTGTCAATTTTAACTCCTTAAACCTATCCTCGTACGACTTTGACCTAAGCGACGGAATCATCTTAGTTGCTCGTCTTTGAACTCTTTCGATTTTGTCTATATCTTTGCGCATATGCGGATTCCAAAATTGGACCGCGTACTCCAAATGGGGTCTAACTAATGCTTTATAAAGAGGAACTATAAAATCGCGCGATTTGTACTAAAAATTTCGAGCGATAAAACCTAACACTTTGTTCGCCTTATTGACCGCTGCTGTACTTTGTTTCGTTACTTTTAAATCACTAGTGACTATAACTCCTAAATCTTTTTCCTGCTCTACGCTTGTTAAATCTTTCCCTGACACACTATACGCAAAATTACCGTTACGCGAACCTATATGCAAAATTTAGCACTTATCCACATTAAATCTCATTTGCCATGTGACTGACCAATCAACGATTTTATTCAGATCTTCCTGAATTTTACCTCTATCTTCGTCATTAATCGCCCTACCACCCAGCTTCGTGTCATCCGCAAACTGTGAAACTGTACTGACTAGGCCGACATCTAAATCGTTAATATATATAAGAAAAAGCAAGGGGCCCAATACAGAACCCTGAGGAACGCCACTCGCTACCTTAGCCCAACACGACTCCGCTCCATCAACGACCACCCTCTGTTTCCTACCTCGCAACCACTCTTCTAGCCAATTTATTACTACACCCCTGATTCCATGAGCCTTAGTTTTTTCAATGAGTCTTTTGTGCGGCACGATGTCAAACGCTTTTTGAAAATCTAAATACACTACATCAACCGCCCGATGTCTATCGTAAACGTCAACCACGCTTAGGAAAAATTCTAAAAAATTAGTTAAGCATGAATTGTTTCGCCTAAATCCGTGCTGCGTATTTCTAACTAGTTTATGCACTTCTAAGTGTTGGACTATACGATCCCTAATTATTGATTCCAGTAGCTTACCTACAACAGACGTTAAATTGATTGGCCTATAATTTCCCGCCGCACCTTTATCGCCTTTCTTAAAGATAGGTGTTACGTTTGCTAACTTGAAATTATCTGGTACGCACCCCTCAGAAATAGACGCATTAAAAATCTTTGTTAGCGGCACAACAATGCTATCTTTTAATTCTTTTAGTTGTATGGGATATATGGAATCCGGACCCGGTGATTTACGCGTTTTCATTTAATCAATATAGCGCATTACTTCACCTTCACTAACCACGATATTATCCAAAATATTACCCTTATCAAAAGGTATTATGTCTACGACCGTAGGGATATTCGTTACATCTTCTATAGTAAAAACTGAGGTAAAAAATTCGTTTAGCAAGGTAGCCATTTCCTTGTTTTCAGAAACTAGATATCCGTTTACATTTTTCAAAGGCCCCAAGACACTTTTTACTGGATTTCTATTATTGACGTATTGAAAGAATCGCTTGGGGTTTTCTTTACCGTCACGAGCTATTGAGATTTCAAATTCGCGCATAGACTTTTTTATTACACTTTTAGCTTCACGCCTTAGAGATATGTAGTTGTTTCGTAACAACAGATTATCTTTATCGCACTTATATAGCCTATAAGCCCTATCTCTCCTCTTTACAATATCTCCTACTCAAGAAGTAAACCACAGGGGCTTGTTGTTTACTTTCGCACGCTTAATTTTGTACGGTACACATTCCTCATTTATAGTCCTAAATACCGTTTCGAACGATTCCCACATTAGTTTTGCGTTGGAGTTCCTCATTACGTTTTCCAAATTGACGTGTGACAATTTATTTCGAAATTTACTAAAGTCTGCGTGCTGGAAGTTAGGAATTTTAGTCGAGTTAGTTGGTTTCGAGTGACTTACTGAGAGGACAAACTCTACAATATTGTGATCGCTATTGCTCAACGGTTCTATTACTTGAAGATCAGTAATTAGCCTATCATCCGTAGTTATTACTAAATCTAAAATACTGTCCAACCTCGTAGGTTCCCCAACCTTTTGAATAAGAAAGCTATCCTCGAGAAAATTAACTAAACGATTACCTTCCGCGTCTCCCTGCATTGTATCGTAATTCACGTTGGCGCAATTAAAGTCACCCATAACTAAAGCCTGCTCACTATCGATTATTCTCTTTAGTTCACGATATAACGCTTCGTCCGTATCAGCTGTTTGATTAGGGGCCTATATATAATCGCAACAAGAAGTTTGAAATCGTTCGATTTAAGTTCTGCTATAGTCGAATCTATCGGTTCTGGAATTGGGTGCTTTACTTCTATAACGTTCGCAATATTATCTTTGATATACAACATAACACCGCCTCCTCGCCTACCTATACTGTTTTTAACAAAAAGTCTATAACCTTTAATTTGATACTCCCCTACAAAGTCACGTGTTTCAGTGCTAAGCCACGATTCATTTATCGCAATTGAATCATAGTCTTTACAAGCATTTAAAGAAAAAAATTCGTTTATTTTATTTCGTAGGCTACGAGCATTTAAGGATAGAACCTTCAAATTTTTGTAATTGCGACACCTTCGCGAGCGCATGGGAAATTTGTGGAATTTACGCTTGGACCGTTCGGGTTACGGCAGCCTGAAAAGAAGAGACAGTATTATGAAATAGTCTTCCTAAACGCGCAGCTCCTACGTCATTAAAATGAAGTCCATCTTCGAGGAACAAGTCCCTCCTGCCGTAGAAACTGTTCCAAAAATTTGCAAAATGCACTCTTTCCTGTTGGCAAAGAGACTAGGTTACTGTTAATATAGGTCGCCTTGCTGAAGAAATCTCTTCGTTGGATAATTCGAGGAAGTATACCTGTTAAAACGATCTTATTAGGTTTCTCCTTTACTAGCTCCAATAAGTCCCTGTACCTATCGAGCAGTTCTTCCGATCTAGAATTTAAAACGTTATTAGTACCGACATGAATAACATACGTTGTGTCCTCGGCGGTACCGTCTGTAAAATGGTCAACACTATTAGTTATATCCTCCACCCTTGCACCAGGGTAGCAGTAACGGCGCCTACGACGAGGGTTTCTCCCACAGAATTCCTCGAGCTACCCTCGAACAATGGAATCGCCAACGAGTCGTATTTCCGGTTCATCGGCATCTTCGAAACGTAAAACAGAAAACTTATTGCTTGTTATTATTGGTAGACAGATCTTTGCTTTTCTCAATTGGGCTCCATTTCGCACTCGAACGAAGGGTTGGGAACTAGGGGAAGAGAGAGGGCTATTAGTACTATTTATATTATTAGTAGAAACTGAGGCAGGAGGGGTCGTAACTGGAGTCTCAAGGGATTCTAATTTTGCCGTCAGGAGCATCACGCTTTCTTCAAGCCTCACCCTGGCCTCCCTCTCACGTTCTAACTCATTCCTCAGGACTTCCATGCTTGAGCACCACCTGCAAACTAACTGTTCATTATTATTAGCCATTGTAAACGCGTAAGCAGCAAATTTCCCTTCACAGCGACTGCAAGTACTTGACGGGGGTGCCATGCTTTTAATTAGTTGAACAACAAAAAACAAAAACAAAAAACGAGCGTTTGGAAATTAATAAATTACAACGTAGGTCTACCGCTTTCTTGAAACGCAGAAACAGGTTCTTGTAGCACAAATTTACACTAAATTAATATAGAATTAAGCTACCGACAAAAGATCTGTAAAAGAAGAGTATTTATAACACTTATCTGTCCGCGATTTGACCCGATTTTTTCCCTTCCTTCACACGGTTTGTAACCAGACACTACCTGACCTCTCGAAGCACGGAAAAATGAACCTTATGTCTCCACGTTTTCTGATTGATTTGAAAAACAAACAAGGCAAGCCACGTGCAGTAGCCTTGGTTTGATCAAATAATATAGTACTGAATAACGTCAATAAATGAAATATATTCGTTAATGAATGATTAGTAGCAGGAAGTAATTTAGTTAAGAATGCACGGAACACTTTTTTTTTTAAAACACTTCAACGAAAACCACTTATTCAATTGATAACACTGGACACTCGATAAAACACGTCTGTTCACAAGGAAAGACTGATCACATCTGATATATATATATATATATATATATATATATATATACATATATATATACTGTATATCTATATATATATATATATATATATATATATATATATATATATATATATATATATATATATATATATATATATACTGTGTGTATATATATATATATATATATATATATATATATATATATATATATTATATATATATATACTGTATATATGTATGTATATATATATATATATATATATATATATACACAAACTCAGAATGGTCCCCTGAGAAACTTATATGTTAAACACAGACCGTGCATGGAACAAGGAACTCTTCTGGGAAAATTAAATCCACCACTATAGTCCGAATAAGTAATGGTAAATGACAAATACCATAGTTTTTCTTTTTCATGATGCTACCACGACGTGGGGAACGGGTCTCTCGCAAAGAGGTCCCATAAATATAGCTTCCTTCACCAGCTATCTGCAAAGCAGACAGGATCCAGCTTTGGGACATGGATCTAGGGTCCATGTCCCAAAGCTGGATCCTGTCTGCTTTGCAGATAGCTGGTGTGAGAAGCTATATTTATGGGACCTCTTTGCGAGAGACCCATTGCCCACGTCGGGCTAGCATCATGAAAAAGAAAAACTATGGTATTTGTCATTTACCATTACTTATTCGGACTATAGTGGATTTAATTTTCCCAGAAGAGTTCCTTGTTCCATGCACGGTCTGTGTTTAACATATTATATATATATATATATATATATATATATATATATATATATATATATACATTCAACTGCAAAGAACACGCAGTATAAATAACGTAAAGAACGACGCTTGTATAGGAGATATTCCGCGCAAGACGAGAGAGAGACAACGAAACAAATGAAAAAATGAGGTAACCACCTGGGAATCGAACCCGGGATCTTCCGATTGCCGGTCAGACGCGATACCATTACACCATGGGCCTCACTCTTCCAAATGCCGTAATTCTTCTACATACTCGCAGAAACCAATGCCCCAAGGGGGCACATCCCGCATGCCGTAACATTATATACATTCAACTGCAAAGAACACGCAGTATAAATAACGTAAAGAACGACGCTTGTATAGGAGACATTCCGAGCAAGACGAGAGAGAGAGAACGAAACAAATAAAAAAATGAGGTAACCACCTGGGAATCGAACCCGGGATCTTCCGATTGCCGGTCAGACGCGATACCATTACACCATGGGCCTCACTCCTCCAAATGCCGTAATTCTTCTACATACTCGCAGAAACCAATGCGCCAAGGGGGCACCTCCCGCATGCCGTAACATTATATAAATACATTCAACTGCAAAGAACACGCAGTATAAATAACGTAAAGAACGACGCTTGTATAGGAGATATTCCGCGCAAGACGAGAGAGAGAGAACGAAACAAATGAAAAAATGAGGTAACCACCTGGGAATCGAACCCGGGATCTTCCGATTGCCGGTCAGACGCGATACCATTACACCATGGGCCTCACTCTTCCAAATGCCGTAATTCTTCTACATACTCGCAGAAACCAATGCGCCAAGGGGGCACCTCCCGCATGCCGTAACATTATATAAATAAATTCAACTGCAAAGAACACGCAGTATAAATAACGTAAAGAACGACGCTTGTATAGGAGATATTCCGCGCAAGACGAGAGAGAGAGAACGAAACAAATGAAAAAATGAGGTAACCACCTGGGAACCGAACCCGGGATCTTCCGATTGCCGGTCAGACGCGATACCATTACACCATGGGCCTCACTCTTCCAAATGCCGTAATTCTTCTACATACTCGCAGAAACCAATGCCCCAAGGGGGCACCTCCCGCATGCCGTAACATTATATACATTCAACTGCAAAGAACACGCAGTATAAATAACGTAAAGAACGACGCTTGTATAGGAGATATTCCGCGCAAGACGAGAGAGAGAGAGAACGAAACAAATGAAAAAATGAGGTAACCACCAGTTAACTTCCGATAACTCGATATTTAATCTGTTAAAGTCCGACAACACGTTAACTGCGAGGAGTCATTCACGGAAGATCACCGCTCCGCGAATGAATTCAAACCGCCATAACTTCAGTCTGCTTCCAGTTCTCGCAAGGGGAGGTTGCCCAAGAGGTCAAGACTGGCAGTTGGGCCTAACTTTGAGAAGTTGGTCTTTCTGAAGGGCAACCAACACATTGTGTCATAGTCTTTAATATATGTGCCTAAAATTAAATTTTACCTTTCAGTTCCCGCCATAATAATTCTCTGGTAAATTAAAATTTAGGTAATGGTTAGTGGTTACAAGGGTTTCAAAACATGTAATCAGTACATTTTTTATTAAAAATAAAAAAAAAGTTATTAAGCAAACAAGTTGCAAAACTTGATAAAAATATAGTTAAATACCTATTTATTGTTGGATTTTGCATAAATAAACATTTTCTATGGGTTTTAAAGCTGTTTTCCTTGATTTTTTTAAATGTTAGTAAAGAAATAGTTATCGTTAACGGATTATCGTTAACTTCCGTTAACTTTGTAGTAAAATTATCGTTATCGTTATCGATATCGTTATCGTTATCGAAGTTAACTTTTTGGTTAACGGTGCCCACCACTGAAACTGTGTATATATATATATATATGTATATATATATATATATATATATGTATATATATATATGTATATATATACTATATATATATATATATATATAATATATATATATATATATATATATATATATATATATATACTGTGTGTATATATATATATATATATATATATATATATATATATATACTGTGGCTCAGCACTCAAACTCGTGACTTTGTAGGGGAGTATCAAATTAAAGGTTATAGACTTTTTGTTAAAAACAGAATAGGTAGGCGAGGAGGCGGTGTTATGTTGTATATCAAAGATAATATAGCGATCGTTACAGAACTAAAGCACACAATTCCAGAACCGATAGATTCGACTATATCAGAACTTAAATTGAACGATTTCAAACTTCTTGTTGCGGTTATATATAGGCCCCCTAATCAAACAGCTGATACGGACGAAGCGTTATATCGTGAACTAAAGCGAATAATCGGTAGTGAGCAGGCTTTAGTTATGGGTGACTTTAATTGCGCTAACGTAAATTACGATACAATGCAGGGAGACGCGGAAGGTAATCGTTTAGTTAATTTTCTCGAGGATAGCTTTCTTATTCAAAAGGTTGGGGAACCTACGAGGTTGGACAGTATTTTAGATTTAGTAATAACTAAGGATGATAGGCTAATTACTGATCTTCAAATAATAGAACCGTTGGGCAATAGCGATCACAATATGATAGAGTTTGTCCTCTCAGTAAGTCACTCGAAACCAGCTAACTCGACGAAAATTCCTAACTTCCAGCACGCAGACTTTAGTAAATTTCGAAATAAATTGTCACACGTCAATTGAGAAAACGTGATGGGGAACTCCAACGCAAAACTAATGTGGGAATCGTTCGAAACAGTATTTAGGACTATAAATGAGGAATGTGTACCGTACAAAATTAAGCGTGCGAAAGTAAACAACTAGCCCTTGTGGTTTACTTCTAGAGTAGGAGATATTATAAAGACTAGAGATAGGGCTTATAGGCTACATAAGTGCGATGAAGACAATTTGTGGGTACGAAACAACTACATATCTCTAAGGCGTGAAGCGAAAAGTGTAATAAAAAAGTCCAAGCGCGAATTTGAAATCCCCATAGCTCGTGACGGTAAAGAAAACCCCAAGCGATTCTTTCAATACGTCAATAATAGAAATCCAGTAAAAAGTGTCTTGGGGCCTTTGAAAAATCTAAACGGAGATCTAGTTTCTGAAAACAAGGAAATGGCTACCTTGCTAAACGAATTTTTTACGTTAGTTTTTACTATAGAAGATGTAACGAATATCCCTACGGTCACGGACATAATACCATTTGATAATGGTAATATTTTGGATAATATAGTGGTTAGTGAAGGGGAGGTAACGCGCTATATTGATAAAATGAAAACGCGTAAATCACCGGGGCCGGACTCCATATATCCCATACAACTAAAAGAATTAAAAGATAGCATTGTTGTGCCGCTAACAAAGATTCTTAATGCGTCTATTTCTGAGGGGTGCGTACCAGATAATTTCAAGTTAGCAAACGTAACACCTATCTTTAAGAAAGGCGATAAAGGTGCGGCGGGAAATTATAGACCAATCAGTTTAACGTCTGTTGTAGGTAAGCTACTAGAATCAATAATTAGGGATCGTACAGTCGAACACTTAGAAGTGCATAAGCTAGTTAGAAATACGCAGCACGGATTTAGGGGAAACAAATCTTGCTTAACTAATCTTTTAGAATTTGTCCAAAGCGTGGTTGACGTTTACGATAGACATCGGGCGGTTGATGTAGTGTATTTAGATTTTCAAAAAGCGTTTGACACCGTGCCGCACAAAAGACTCATTGAAAAAACTAAGACTCATGGAATCAGGGGTGTAGTAATAAATTGGCTAGAAGAGTGGTTGCGAGGCAGGAAACAGAGGGTGGTCGTTGATGGAGCGGAGTCGTGTTGGGATAATGTAGCGAGTGGCGTTCCTCAGGGTTCTGTATTGGGCCCCTTGCTTTTTCTTATATATATTAACGATTTAGATGTAGGCCTAGTCAGTACAGTTTCAAAGTTTGCGGATGACACGAAGCTGGGTGGTAGGGCGATTAATGACGAAGATAGAGGTAAAATTCAGGAAGATCTGAATAAAATCGTTGATTGGTCAGTCACATGGCAAATGAGATTTAACGTTGATAAGTGCAAAATGTTTCATATAGGTTCACGTAACCGTAATTTTGCGAATAGTATGTCAGGGAAAGATTTAACAAGCGTAGAGCAGGAAAAAGATTTAGGAATTATAGTCACTGGTGATTTAAAAGTAGCGAAACAAAGTACAGCAGCGGTCAATAAGGCGAACAAAGTGTTAGGTTTTATAGCTCGAAATTTTGAGTACAAATCGCGCGATATTATAGTTCCACTTTATAAATCATTAGTTAGACCCCATTTGGAGTACGCGGTCCAATTTTGGAATCCGCATATGCGCAAAGATATAGACAAAATCGGAAGAGTTCAAAGACGAGCAACTAAGATGATTCCGTCGCTTAGGTCAAAGTCGTACGAGGATAGGCTTAAGGAGTTAAAATTGACAACACTCGAGACTAGGAGGTTAAGGGGTGATCGAATCCAGTTTTTCAAAATAATGAATGGGTTCGATAACGTAGATAGAAAGAAGTCGCACGGTGTCAAGTCGGGGCTCCTGGCTGGCCATTGATGTGGACCACGACGACCCATCCAACGCCCAGGGAAGTGGGCATCCCGCCACTCACGGATAACAAGAGCGAAGTGCTGAGCGGTACCTTGCTATGTTGCGAAACGAGGTCTGGCCGGTTGTCAGCACATGGGAGAACATCGACGATCTGATATTTATGCAAGATGGCGCCCCTCCGCACTTCGCTCTTGTTGTCCGTGAGTGGCTGGATGCCCACTTCCCTGGGCGTTGGATGGGTCGTCGTGGTCCACATCAATGGCCAGCCAGGAGCCCCGACTTGACACCGTGCGACTTCTTTCTTTGGGGGTGGGTAAAGGAAGAAGTCTACCGCACCAAACCGAGGACATTGGAAGAACTGGAGGACCGAATTCGGGAAGTCATGTCCTCCATCCCGCCGGAGTTCCTGCTAAAATCAGTGGACGCCATTCCTGGGCGGCTCCAGAAGCTGGTGGAAAGAGTTGGAGCCCACATTGAATTTTAGAGAAAACCTACCATGTATGCCTACCTTTTCATATTATTTCTTCTGAAATAAATGGATAATATACGTATTTTCTTACCAATCCAAAATAGGGAGCTACTTTCCGCCCACCCTGTATATATATACACTGTATATATAAATATATATATGTATACACAAACTCAGAATGGTCCTCTGAGAAATTTATATGTTAAACACAGACCGTGCATGGAACAAGGAACTCTTCTGCGAAAATTAAATCCACTATAGTCCGAATAAGTAATGGTAAATGACAAATACCATAGTTTTTCTTTTTCATGATGCTAGCCCGACGTGGGCAACGGGTCTCTCGCAAAGAGGTCCCATAAATATAGCTTCCCTCACCAGCTATCTGCAAAGCAGACAGGATCCAGCTTTGGGACATGGATCTAGGGTTTAAAGCAAGCCTAGTCCCACTACATTCAGAACCTCTATATAAGTAAAAGACTCGTTGCATTCACGTCGGATTGAATAAATCAAAGAAAAAGGGGTAACTATTGTATTTTTAGCCAAAAAAACAAAACTTAAACCTCAACCGGGACATTGAGCGTCCACTTTTCAAGGCACGTAACACGTCCGTTTAATATACACAAACTCAGAATGGTCCCCTGAGAAACTTATATGTTAAACAAAGACCGTGCATGGAACAAGGAACTCTTCTGGGAAAATTAAATCCACTATAGTCCGAATAAGTAATGGTAAATGACAAATACCATAGTTTTTCTTTTTCATGATGCTAGCCCACGTCGGGCTAGCATCATGTATATATATATATGTATATATATATATATATATATATATATATATATATATATATATATATATATACATATATTATATATACATATATATACACATATATATATATACTGTATATACATATATATAATATATACATATATAATTGTATATATATATATACTGTATATATATATAATATATATATATATATACACATATATATATATACTGTATATACATATATATACATAAATAATATATATATATATAATATATATATAATATATATATATATATATATATATATATATATATATATATGTAATTAGGGTGACAATAAAAATCGAAAGTTGGAGTTTTTTATTGGCCATTTGTTCAATGCTGCTACTACATGAGAAAACAATGTACTGTAAATATTAGGTCATTCAGATAATATTTAAGGGTGTCTCAAGTGAGGTAAATAATTCTCCTTATAACAAAAATTAATTATTCATTACCTAGTAAAAATAAATTAATATTTTTTTTAATTAATGTAAATAAACGTTAGTTTTAGTTCATAAGGTTTAAGTGCAGGCGTACTCCAATCGTAATAAGTAAATAATATATTTACTAAATATATTCCAGGGTGTCTTTCATTCAATTGTAGACCACACCATTAATCTTGCTTTTCCTCAAGCCATACCCCTTTTTCAATGTACCAGGCTGAGACTTCCTATGATCCTCAACAACCTGCAAGAGATGTTGGCGCTGTTCTTCATTCTTCGTAATCTTTGTATTGAAGGCCTGGATCAAGGCAATTCCCCTCTCTGCCATGTCATTGACGACTTTAGTCCTTCAACTATAGTCAAACCAGTCTGAAATCTTCGTCGTCGGCCAGGTCTCTGGTTCCTTGGACAAGAAACCATCATTAATTTTTAGAAGTTCAAAGAGAAGCTTTGATCCTTTCGAGGCAAAGTCCGAGAGCTGCTTTGTTGAAATGGAAGAAACAGCAGGTATTGGGGCTCGCTTTGGAGGATCTTCAGCAGCTTCTTTTTCGAGGATTGATCGAGTGATATTCTTTTTCGTCGTTGCATTGATACCTTTATCAAAGAGTGCGAGACCAATCAAGTACTCGCTGAGGTACCATAAGTGACGACCGAGGACACTAAGGCAGGATGCTGAGATCTTTTCATCGTGGTACTTTGCTAGGTCTTGAAGAAGCTTCAAATCGTTCGCGGGAGCAGATGAAGGACTGCTGGCCGTGAACCACGCGCTGACGTATAACTCCAGGGCAAAAAATACAAATCGTTTTAAGCCAGACATTTCACGAGTTGTAAGTCTGAACTGATGGGAAAGCAGCAGGATTTTTAATGAATAAATTACTTTTGCCATCCAACGTGCTCGGTGAAGTGCTCCAGGTCGCCGAAACCTAAAGTTAGGTAAATTACCTCCAAGGATTGTAATCGACAACTCCAAGAATTCACGGTAATCATCCTCGG